>QOCX01000162.1:132414-170019 GCA_005959815.1 Sarcophaga bullata
ATTCATTAATATCGATGAATATATTGCCGGAATAGTTATTTATGTCTGTTTGTATGTGTGGCAAGCTTATTTGTCGGTGTGTGTGTGTGCACTCGTATGTGTCGGTTTGTCAGCTAACATAAAGAGTTAAAAGCGAAAATGGATATGCAACATTTCGCAAGCATTTCGTTTTATGCATAAAATCTACACATGTTTGCCTTTGTATATTTTCGAACATATTCAACGGATGTATTGAGCAAAGGGGACGGGCGCTTCACAAGCTTCAACACTCACAGTTTCATATTTATATTTTCCTCCTGAACATGTGAATGTTCATGTTCATGTTCATACATGCTTACTTACATACAAAGCAAACAATATTTTTCCCTTCTATTGTAATTGTGATAATGAATGTTATTGTTGTCACTGAAATGGCATTTTGGTTTTGTTTTTTCTCTTCTCATCATATTTGTATTCTTTTTTTGTTTTTTTTTTTTTTTTGTGTGTTTTTTGTTTTGTTTTTCTTTTTAATTTTGAATAATTCAACAATAGAAGAGATGACTTGATTATTATATTGCATTGTGTGTATATAGCAGCAAGCCTATGATTATAATGTTACAAAAATTCTCAGTCAATGTTTGCATTGCTAATAGCTAATCTCTTAATAATTGGTTTGTTTTCTCCCCCTCCTCTATATCTATACGTACATGCATTGAAGTGTATAGGAAGTCAAGTCTAATTATAATTTTATAAAAGCCTAAAGCCTATGTATGATAAGCCAAATAAGACATTCATTTTCATTTTCATTTTCATTTCAAAGAAGAAAAAAAAGGCAAAACAAAATTTAAAAAGATTAAATGATTTGCAGCGTTTATATGTAAGTGGTTCTTTAAAGGCTACCCTTTAATCAGTGGTTTAGTTTTGTGTGGCAAGTTCAAAGCAAGTAGAAAACAGAAAATAACCCCCGTTTTCTTTCAAGTTTAATTTAAATGCGTGATAATTTGCGAATCTAAATCTGCTTCTTCTGCTCTTTCTTTGTTTGCCTGCCGCCATTGTCATTCAGTAGCATTTAAAGTCATTGTAGTTGCTTGGATTACCAGCCATCCATTGCAGACATACAAAAAAATCCCTCGTTGAACAGTTGAACAGTTGAACAGTTTTATTGCAGCCGTACAAAGTGTGTCTTTATTGCTGTGCTGAAGTGCCATAAATCATAAATTCAACATTTGTGCAACAACTACAGCAGTTGTTGCAATCTATAGGCATTACAGTTGAACACACGCAACAACGCAAGAACATTTTTAAACAATAACAAAAAAAATATTAAGAAAAATATACAAAAACGGTTTTTTCTTTCTGAATTATTATTATTGAATATTAATTATGCCATGGAGCTACTCTAGTGGCAACCATCTATAAAACCAATCTAGTTGTGATCGTGCGAATTGTATGCGAATTATCCTGATATTGTTCTTGACAGCAGCGATGTAAAGTTAATAATAATTTTGAAAATCTTGAGTATTTACAAAACCTAGATTCTTCGGATTTTAAGTGAATCATATTTAATATTTCGTTTTGCTGGAAATACCTGACCTAGGTTGTTTAACCCTGGCCTCACATATAAAAAGCCAACACACTACCTACTAGACTAACTAGCAGGCAGTTGCTTTTAAATAGAACACACTGTCCAGAGATGAAAATGAATTCCAAGCCAGTGGTTGCAAGCTTATGATTAATAAGAAATGCTACATGAGCAATAAGAATTCGCAGCAAGATAGAGAATCCACAGACAGTCTTCTCAAATTCAAAAGTTAGGAGTCTGTAGTCGACGTTACATGTTAAGCTACCTTGGTCATATGGCCAATGAGATCTGCAGAAGGCGCAGATACAAGGAAACTGTTCCCCACCGACTGGATGTTTACCATGCAAATGTTAGCATTTATAAGTTGAAAATTAACATTTAGACTCTATATGGTCTCAGTCAAAGCTGTGAATGGTTGCAGAACTAAGGAAATAAAAAGACTGTGATGTCAAAGTGATTCATAGCTGGTTGAAGTGACCACTTCTGTAAGGTATCTACTCCTCCACCATTACCATAACCTTTTAAATACGAAATATTTCTATTTATCATTAGATTACACAATTATGGTTGTGCATAGGACTTTGAATAAGACTTTAATCAACTTTCATTCATTTCACACTTGATTAAAACCAAAAACTTAGAAAACAGTTGTTAGGAGTTCCAATACCCTTAATGACGAATTAACTCATGCATGGAATACGATCAAAATTTAATGATATTTTGCAAAGCCTATGTATTATGAAGTCCGTCGTAGTCTACAAGGCAGTATGTTGGCTGTTATCAGACGTAAAGCTACGATTCAAACCTTGGACAGACATCTTCAACAAAATTAAATACGAAAAGATATTTCTTTAGACGACTTCCCTGCTCTTCCCGACTCTGATAGTTACTAAAATTGCTATGAAAAGTTTCTTAAAAATCTGTCGCTCGAGTCGACTTTAAACTGTAGGATCCCGCCACTCATGTACATAAGTAATGTAAGAAGCTCGGTTCCAGCTCGGCTGGAATACGAAATCAATTGTAATTGAAACTTTATTTGTGATTATTACAATGGAATTTATTGAAGCCATTTTTAAAACAAAAACAATCCAAATTATTATTTAGTTAAGACATACACGTACATGCATATATTAATTGTACGAGTCCCAAATACAAAATCACAAAATTCTGCCTTGAATGTCTTCAAAGATTATCGGTCTCTTCATTTCGTACGGCATAAATTTGTTAAAAATTTTATATTCGAGGAACTGCATTTTACGATGTCATCCATTCATTCAGTCTTTCTCTCTTATCATTCATTTATCTTAAGTTTTTCTTTTTTTTTCTCCCCTTGTTACAACATTTCTGCTGTATCTGTATATCGCTCTGCCTCTGCTTAAACATTTTATCATCGTGTAGTCTTAAGATCTTCTCCTCTTGGTTAAGTTTTTTTTTTTTTGTTTTTTATCTCCTTTACTGTATTCATTTGCATTATTATTCTTGCCTTTTTGCCTGGATTTTATCGCGTCATTCTTTTTTCTGGATGTTATTTTTTGTTTTGTGTGTGTCTGTGTGTGTGTATGTTTTTATGCTGTTGTTGTAGTTGGTTCTGGTTCTGGTTGCAAGTATTTCAGCTGCTTAAGTTATTAATGACACTATCGTGTCATTTCGTGATTCTACAAGTTGTAACATCATTATAAGTTCCTTCAGCTTTATTAAGTTCTGAAGAATATTTATTCAACAGCATTAATTAAAAACAAGATTTCCTTCCAGTATTAAATCATACTCTCTCTCTCTCTATCTCTCTCTCTCTCTCCCGTTCTTTCGTTATCATAATATTGCAGCAAATTTATCATAAAAATTAATTCTGTCTGCATTATATAATATTTTATATTCAATGTTTCTTTCTTTCTTTCTTTTTAATTCTAATTTTTATTAAATATTATTTTTCTCTTTTCTTTTTAGGTAAGTGGCACAATATACTTGATATTTAAAGGTAATTAGAAAAAATTGCCAAATTATTTGCATAATTTACCAAGAATTCATTTATATTTGGAATAACAAACTAATGTCCTTATCCTATCATATTATGATCCCTCACAGTTATCAAATCTATCATAATAAAAAAAAATTTATAATTATGGGGTGGGAAAATTTAAAAGTTAAAATTTAAAAATTTAAACAAAAACGATTTGAAATTTTCCCCAAAAATTTATTCTTTTCTTGTAAATTACTCTTGTTCCGATTAGAAATGAAATATTATTTCATTTATACGGCTGCTACAACTGGCCTCAGTACCTCATTCAATCGGACCATTACAAAAGTTGGCCTTCAAATGCTCAATTGTCGGTGGTTTGTCGGAATAAAATTTTTCTTCACAGGCTCCCCATAGAAAATTGACCAACGGTGTCAAATTACAGCTGCCTGGTGGCCAATTGATATCACAATTTCGGCTAAATAAATAGCCATCAAACGTTTGACGCAATAAATCGATTGTGATATGAGATGTGTGGTAAGTTATACCACCCTGTTGAAAGAAACAAACAAACAAACATTGTTCACCTCAATACCATGAAGAGCGGATACAAAACAATCTGTTATCATGGTGCGACTGGTGTCCCCATTGACCGTAATGGTTGTGCCGTCCTCATTTTCAAAGAAATATGGGCCCCATTGCCACCACAAGCCTCATCAAACTGTCACTCGTAATAGATGCATTAGCTTCTGTCAGTACAACGTGTGGGTTTTCTAAGCCCCAAATACGATATTAACGTATCCACCAAGATAGAAGTCAGCTTCATCCAAAATGATGATTATTTTTTTGCAGTTTCTTGGGGGCTCATCTAGCGCAGCGCATGTTCAGGCGGCTTCAACTATTGAACCAATTGAACTTTGTAAGGCGTCATGCCGAGATCTTTTCATGAAATGTATAATTTTTAAGAACGATGACGAGTTGATGTAGATGGCTTCTCATGCACACTCCTAGTTACAGCTTCGATATTATCATGTGCACGCTCACGTCTGGGCGCATCAACAATGAAACCAGTTTCACGAACTTTAGCAATAAACTTGCAATATAGCGGGCACTGTTGGTCCTTCTCTACGACAACTTCCCACCAATTATCTTTGTTTTGGAAATAAATTTCCAATAAATCACAAAGTTTCTCAAGCGCAAAACGATTCACTGCGTTCAGTGGAGATAATATATAGAATTCTTAATCTAATTTATAATAATAATAATCACTCTGTATTAATTACAAATTATCATTAATTCAATCATATTTCTTTACAAAAGAAAAAAGGAGTTTTATTTTTTTGAGCAAAACCGTCTTTAAAAATTTCAGTTTTGTAAACAAATTTAACCACACTTTACTGAAGATAACTTTAAGTGAAATAGTATTTTTCTAACTCTCGGTACATCAATCACTAAGTAAATAGAAAATTTTACTGTGCAAAAAAAAAAGTAAAACTTACTGAAATAAACTTGTGGTGTGATTTATTATATCATTTGTGAGCCAAGTCTGAGTATTGATTCACTCATGTGTGTAAAATGGCTGCAAAAAGAAATATGTAACTATGTATGTATTCCATTTTAGGTTTTTTTTATTTCCTTCTGTTTCTCTGACACAATAACTTGGAAGAAAAAACAATTTTCTTGAATTTGATTTGTTTTCAATATACGAAATAGATTCCTAATCATTCTTAAGAAGCATAAGCAAATAAAAATATCATCTTCTATTGCAAGTAAATAAAACGGAAATAAAAGTATAAATAAACACATGAAGGAAAATATTCCCTCCCTCCTCTCGTTCTACGGGATAACGTTTGCTAAAGGAAAAAGAAATGAAGAGTTTTTGTATTGTACAGAACAACTAAAAAAAATTCCAGTTGGTCCAGTTCAGTTATTCGTTACAATCTTGTATACAAAAAAAAATTGTTTTTTGTTTTTTTTTTAGAAAATTTTCTTTTTTAAATTTTGCAACTTAAATTCATGTGTTGAAAACCGAAGTGCAGTTGAATTTACACGATCTGGAAATAGACTAAAATAATATCTCTCTTATTCTTTCCAATCTCAATCAAAATAGACTTCAAAGTAGATAAAGCCTAAGAACTTTAACAGAAATGAATTTCAACTGAAATCGCCCTGGTCTAGAAGATAGTATTTTGGCTTATTAGACAGAAGGCCTTGGTTCAAACTCCAACTCAGTTTTCTTTATCCTGACACTTTTGAATAAAATTAACACACACAGAACTGCTTTCATCAGCTGTTAACTACCAGAGTAAAATTTATCATAACATTTTTTTACCATTTTCTTTTGTCAAGTATTTTATTGACGAACGACAGACTTTTCATGGCAAGTTGTTTTTTTAACTCACAGTTTCTGCCAGAATACTGTTGAGAAGAATTTACCGAAAGAAATATTGACCTGAGATTTGGACCCCGGCATGCTGTCTAATAAGCGGCTTCATTGTTATCATTAGCATGTTGATAACTGATGTCCAACTTTTCTTATGGCCAGTTATAATCAATCTTTCTTGCATACATCGTTCTAAAAGTTGAGCAAAGAGGAAAGAATTGATCAATTCAACCTTGCCACACATACAACATATGCTTTTTGCTGACTTTTAATTCGATTGTGGAAAGTGATCGGTCAGTGGTGACTAACTATCAGCTGGTAAAACGGTTCAGCTCAGTAGACCAAATTTTTTTTTGCATTAATTCCTTTCGCTTATTTGCATAGATCACACTCTTGACACGGTTTGATATTATCATGGGCATAATGATAAGTGCATCTATTATCCACTAATAACTTGGATGTTGTTCTTCCCCCTTAGTCCCATAATTTCGTTTATTTTCTTCAGCACTTTCATTAACAAAAGAAGCCCATTTACTGTGTATACTATTCTGATGTAAAATTTTTATACGTACTTACTTGAATTTTCATTTTAAATTACAACTTTAGAATTTTCTTACAGAAATGGTGTAACACCAATAAGAGTCACAAAAGTAAACCTTTTCAACAATAATATTTTTAGATTATTTTCTTTTCCACCCTTTGGCACTTTGTGGAATACAAATATTGTACGCCAACAATGTTCTAAAGTGTAAATATACGTTGATACATACGAAAAGGCACTGAATAGAAGTACTGTACGGAGAATAATATGTACTCTGTTTATACTCTACATACCATATAATAAATACTTCTTTCTGTAGGGGGGTGGGCTTTAATTTTTATAAAATCTCCAGAGTAATAAGTAATTTTAGTACCTTGTACGTTTTGTCACACTGAAGGAAAGTACTTTTCCAAAAAAAATTCTTTATCAGTGCAATGGTAACGTAATGAAGTTTGTTGTCTCCGTATGACAGCATTTGCTAGTACACTTATACCACACTCAGCCACATTGTTGTGCTAGCTGATTGAAGATGCATCAATCATTCATTCAATAAATTTTTTTTTTGTATTGAATATGTATTTAATTTAATGAAATTGTGTTATTCTCACCAAAAACATCATGAAATGTAAATACATTTGCGTGCAGAATATTGTCTGCAACGTGTATTGACTAGATTTCAATAATTTCCATTCCAATCATACTTACACTCCGAACAATTTGGTTGTGTACTCTATAGGTATGTTGCAAACATGAAACAACTTGAAGCAACATTTAATTCATCCGTATTATGTAAATCAAATTTGATTGAATTTGAAAACGAAAAAAGAAATCGTAACAAAATTTTCATTGAATTTCGAAATTAAAGTTGTAATACGTAATACGAAGTGCATTGGTTTATTAGACAAGTGTCCGTGGTTTAAATCCCAGCTCCCAGCAAATCGAAGTATAAAAAATACATATTCCGGCAGTCTTCCGACGCAAACTCTGCCATGGAAAGTTTCTCAGAAATCTATCACGCGAAGTCGACTTTAATTTGTATGTCCTGCCACCCATGCATAAAATTATCAGACACTACACAAGCGATGTAAGAAGCTAGGCTGTAATCCTGTCTGAAGACTTATCATGATCAAGTAAAAAAATTTAGCTCTCTGCAATTGTCTTAGACTGTTGCACTAAAAATATAGTCGTAGCAAGCAATGTGTTTCTATTTGAAGAACAACATGTCTGCTGAGGTTTTTGTCGTTGTTTTCCTTTAGTCTGCTTGTAGCTGTGAGATACAAACTGCAACAAGAATAGTAATGGCATACCATTTACACTACAATGATACAAATACGAATATAACGGAAACAGTAACACTGTGGCATTCACAGCCCCTATGGCTCTATGCTATCTTCACCATTGTTTTGCAACGACTAGCAAATGTTGTTGCGACAACACGCAACACCACACTACCATATTAGTTTTGTTTTTTTTTTTTTTTTTTTTATAAATTGAATCCTTGTGGCTTAAACAACACTCATACTCTACCACTCTATCTCACTCTCTCTCTTTACATTTGCATTTCTCTTTTTAGCAGTTTGCTATTGTGTTTCAATGACGATGAAAACTGATTGTATGAGTGTAAGTGTGTAAGTAACATTGGTTTTATATTACAATACGTGTATGTATGTACGTCTATGTACGTCTATCGTATATATTTAGAATATTTCATTATTTCATTATTATCTCTCAGCTTTTCTCCTCTTTTTTCTCGAAATTCCTCTGGTTATATTCCCTATGAAAAGAAACATGGCAACCAATACACAAATATTGTAAAGAAGAAAAGTGCTCCTGTTGTTTTGGTTGGGTAAGAGAAAAAAAAAACTCGTAACACTTCCTATACTTCTACTGATAAAGAATATTGTTTTTCGTCTTTTGTTTAGTTTTGAAAGCTCTAAACTAAACAGCATGCATGAGAAAAACAAGAAAATGTTAAAAGCATTAGTTACCGCATTAGTTACCGCACACAACAACTAAAACCAAATGTAACCAGACCCAATACACTTGAATAAAAAGATATCAACATAGCCGTAGTCTGTTAATTAACAGAATGATTACAGTTTAACCTCAATATAGGCATGTTATTGCAGATATCTCCATAAAAAGGGTTGATCATAGTGATCGATTTTAGCTTGCAGGCAATGGAAGTAATAAATTTGTAGATTATTCAGGCAGCCGCTAAAATTAGCGGGCTCATAGTAAAATTTCGATCCAATCACTAGCTTAATTACTTACTTAATTGATTATTGCAATCCTTCAGTCAGGATTACAACCTAGCTTCTCACACTGCTTATGTAATATGTGTTAATTTTATACATGAGTGGAGAGACTTATTTTTGGAATCTTTTTCATTACAATTATTATTTACTTTCACAGTTTTTTTCACAGCAGTCGCCGAGAAATAATTTTTCATATTTTGTTTTGTTGAAATCGTCTGGCCTGAGATTTGAACCGTGGCCTCATGTCTAATAAGCCAACGCACAAATAGATGTATTCAGTTTTCTCTATATGTTGGTGAAATTTAAATAATTTTCAATAAGATCAATATCCTATTGCAATAACTGCCAAACCCTATTTAGTGCGAATTTAAAAATTTTCGAAATTATTTTCATACTGAAAGCCTCTTTCGTACACAGTAACCTGGATACGTGGGCATTAAGATTTTTATTTGCCAATAGCAAAATAACTTTTGAGTATCATATGTACGTACTTACTACCTATACGTTTGTTTTTTCATGCAGAATTGAAATACAATATCACATACATAGTATGAGTACTAGAGCCAAATTTTATGAATTCAACTGAGTATACGAGTATTAATTTCTATTTTTAATTATTATTTTTTTTTTTTTGCATTCGCTTTTATAACACAAGTGTTGTCATTGACAAACGAAGAGTTGTTATGAAAATTAAAAAAAATATTTTTCAAGTCTGCAAAAGTGAATATAAATTTACAAAGAATTCTTTTTTTTTTTTTTTGTTATTAAAATTTAATTCTACAAAAATAATTGGTACCACAAAAGAAACAAAAAATTCAATTAAAAAGTAATTCCAATATAAAAATAATAAAAATCAAAATTTGAAATCATATTTGATTTTCAAATAATTTTGTTTTTTTTTTTTTTTTAACGTATCATCCTTTGTGACAAACAACATTTACAAATTGTTTTATGAAGATACAATTTGATGCAACGTCATAGAGGCTTCTCTCCTTTCAAATTTATTCTGCAGTGATCTACTGTGTTTTCTTCTACTCCACTTCCTTCGTTTGTTACAACACATGGTTTTCTTTCTATCTAATTTGAATAATTATGGATTGAAATCAAGATTTAAGCAACAGCACTTAACCCAACAAGCATTTTACCCGGTGGGTACTGTATTTCCTTGTGCATTTTATTTTTAATTTTCCACTCAACATATTTTAAATTCAAAAAAACAAAATAAAAGAGAAATAATCTCCCGTTTGTATGTATAGGGTAAGCCATTTAAAAGTTTAAACTTTCAAAATCCAATAAAACGAAAATAGTTTGAAATTTTTCCAAATTTATTTCTTTGTTGTGAAGCACAATTATTACACGGTTAGAAATGGAACATAACTTCATTGATATGACTTTTGTGGCTGGCCTCACAGTACCTCATTCGATGAGATCAATCTTCATGCACTTTTTCAAGTATATGGGGTCGTTTGTAGGGTATGGTATTAGGTTTTTGTTGCCATAATAATTTTCTTTAACTGCGTTCCACAGAAAATAGTCTAATAGTGTCAAATCACAAATTCTTGGCAGCCAATTGACATCATCACTTCGACTAATTAAACGGCGATCAAACGTTGCACCATCCTGTTGAAACTAAACGTCGTTCGCATCAATTCAGTGAAGAGCGAGTACAAAAAAAAATCGGTTATCATGATGCGATAGGTGTCCCCATTGACCGTAATGGTAGCGCCGTCCACATTTTCAACAATATACGGGCCAACGATACCTCTGCTTCACAAGCTGCCCTAAACAGACACTCGCAATGGTTACATTGGCTTCTGTGGGTTTTTTTGAGCCCCAAATACTACATTTTTGTTTATTAACATACCCACCAAGATGAAATGAGAACCCGAAAAGATTTTTTGTTGGCAAAATCAACATCATCGCACAATTTTTCGTTGGACTATCCAGCGAAGCGGGTGATCATGCGACTTTAACTCTTAAACCAATTGAATTTTGTAAGGCGTCATATCGAAATATTTTTGAAATAAATTGATAAATGAAATGTTCAATTCTTTAGAACGATGACGAGTTGATGTTGAACGATTATCAGCCACATCTTCAATATTTTCGCGTGTACGCACTATACGAGCACTTTCACGTCTTGGCGCATCAATAACGAAACGAGTTTCACGATTTTTAGCAACAAACTCGCCTATACCGGGCACTGTTGGTCCTTCACTGTGACTAAATTTTCTACGACACTTTCGTGCAATTTCTTTGTTTTGTAAATAAATTTCTAATAAATTCCAAAGTTGCTCCCAGTGCAAATCGATTTATTACGTTCAGTGGCGATAATATACTAAATTTTGTGACAGAATATAATGACATAAGTATTGTCAATTTCGAAATAATCGATGGTTTAAATTCAAACCAATAGATGGCCCACCGCGATATAAATAAAATATAAACATTTTTTATATAAATTTTCATTGTATTTAATTTTAAAATAGTTTATTTTTTTATTTTGTTTTCATTGTTATAATTATAAACTCATTTTAAGTACAAATAAAGATTATTTAAGTACATTTTAAATCGAAATTAATGAAAATAATACGATATTAAAAATAAAATAGGACGCATTAAAATATAAACAAAACAAAACAAAAAAAAAAGAAAGAAAATCCATGACATTCGTAAAACTGAATTATAGGATACATAAAATACATACAATAATACAGACAAACAGACAGACAGACATATATATGTTGTTGTTTATAATGCACATTTAAGTATAAAAGCATATATACATACATACATATATATGAATGGATTTGTTTTTAAATAATAGAATAAAATTTAATTAAATACTATAGATTATCAACCACCGTTTAAAGTTTTTTTTTTTTTTTGTTTCTTGTTTTTCAATGAAATCATCATTAATCAGGCTAAATACTAGATAGATCATCTCTTTATCTCAATACAAATTTACATCAGTTCAAAGTATAAATACATACATACGCATGTTTTTAATATGCAATATAAAACACGATTTGCTTTTTTTTTTTGTATTTTATAAATAAATCTTTGGTGTTTGTTGTTTTAGTTGTTTTTTTTTTAATTTGTTTTTAAAAGATCAGTTCCTTATAAGCTTCTTCTTTAAATATAAATTTTTTTTGGGTCTCTTTCTTGCTTGTAAGCTTTTTAGTGTGTTTAGATAGTAGATTGATTGTATAAGAAAATATATTAGAAAAATATTTATAATTTTTGTTGTTGCTTGTTCTTTTCTTCTTCTTGCCATTACATATATTTAACATTTTTACACAGGAGTAGTTTTTAAATAACCTCCGGGAGCAAAAGGTATAAAGTAGACTATTATCTTTATCAGCGTGTATATTATTTATTTTGTTTTTTTTCTTTTTCTACTCGTTACTTTCCTTATAACAGCATATCTTCATCATCGGATTCGGTAAACTCACCATTAGGATTAAGTAGTAAATTACCTTCTTCACTATTTGGTACCTGTAAGCATAGTAAAAGAAATTAAGAGAGAGAGAAATACTTTTAAAAAAGAAATACTATATATAGAGTTAAAAGTAATATTATTAGGTAGGGGCAAAAGTATAGTCCGTCATGTAATGTTGAAAATTCAAAAATTTAATTGAGTTTTAGATTGTAGTCGAAAATGGGAAATTTATCTACAAAATAAGAAGACATTGTTCACCGTACATATATGTACGTATACAATCTCATAAAGCATCTTTCGTGAAAATTAGAAATTATGCTAGAAATACTAATGAAATGAAATTCTTCGTTTAATATTTACAAACTCAATACTCCACAGTCGATCGTTACGTCAGGCCGTACTACTCATGATGCGTAGTTTCCATCCAATCGCACCGAAAAGCCAACGTAATCTTATTTGCCGTCAATTAAACCTTTTTTATATAAGACCAGCGCCATACAGGATATGGCCTCTATTCATGCAATGCATTGTGTTGGCATTAGAAAAATATGTTATGGAAAGGAGGAAAGAGGGAGGAATGTTTGTGGACAACAAATTCGAATCTTTTTATATTATAACCGACAGGAAAGACCTCTGCACAAATAATTCGGCTAAAAACGAATTTTATCTGTAATACAGTATGTGATTCATTGGCCAATCTACCACAAATGCATGTGAACAAATCATTTTATTTCGCTCAAGCAAAGTCCGTTGTAGTAGCAATTGAACAGTGAAACATAAGCCACATTGCATTGCTCTACCGTCATTAATGAGCACATTCAGCCTCTCCTATAGGAGAAGTCGAGAAGCCTCATAATAGACTTTCAGGCATCCGTCCGTATATGAAAGTTGTATGCCATTCTCGTTCGAATACAAGTAGTGTAAATGGCCAGGAGATCAGATAAAGTGAAATATTTCTTGCATCGTCTTAAGAAACCGAGGCACTTGAAAAATCTGCTTCCTTCGACATTTGAAAAATGTCAACTTCACAGTGAATTTTCATGCCCAAAACAGAAAATCTATCAAAACTGGGTTTATTCTACTCGAATGAAAACAAATTTTATATCGAAAATATGTGAATCGCACTTCAAGAGAAATTACTTTTTTTTTGTATTTTTCTTAAGCAATACTTACTTACCCTCCTGTAGAATGCTGTCATTCCTCTTCTATTGAATAAACGTCTTATACTGTTACGACGATCTGGTGAAAATGCAAAGAAGCCCAGGCAAGCCACAAAGAAAGTAACCGATAATATTGTTGCCAATATTGCTATTTTTGTTGTTGCATTGTTAAGTAAATAAATGGAACACAATAAATAAATTACATAAAATTACAACAAAAGAAAAAAGAAAGAAGAAGAAAAAAAGCACAATTTCTTTGGTAAACTTACTTCCTATGGATCCTGTTTTCTCTGCAGGATGTCTATTATTATCCTCTAGACCATTGTCATCATTTGTATTGGGTTTCTTATTGGATTCTGTGGTCGCAATACTCGATGATGACTTTGCGCTTGCACTAGTGCTAGTGGTAATGGTGGCTGGTGTCGTAGCAGGAGGTTTGGCTAAACCTAAAAATTCGCATATTTCAGGCGTCTTTTGAATGTACAATAAATTGCACTGGAAAGAAAACAAAAAAAAAAAAAGGAAAAAGAAATTATTATTAGAAAATTTTGTTTTTGTAATCAAAAACCATCGCTCCGAATATAGATACACAAGTTATTGCAACACTTTGGAAATTATTCTATGGCTGTAAGGACTATAAGAATAAGAAAAAAAAGTAATTTTCTTAAGTGAACTTAAGTGAATGATTACGTGCCTGTTCTTCTTCTTCTTCTTCTCTACTATCTTATGTTCGTTAAAGCCATTTTCCAAATTACTCTTAAACTTTCGCAAAAAAAAAAAAAAAAAAAAAGCATAAGATTTTCAGAAAACCTCTTAAGGATGTCGTGTTGGGTGGACGACCTTATTATTCTTCAATATGCACACAAATTGGTGTATGCTAACAAAGTGTAGTGTATGTGGATGGATAAGATCCAACCAATTCCCTCCAAATAATATAAGCAATGCAAACGAACAAGTGCTTGCTTGGCGCTGCAGCATCATCATTATTATCATTCTGCTAGGCTGCTGGTGGCACACAATTTAGAATTTTTTCCACCTTAGTAAGTTAATAGTGGCCGCCGCTATACGAGTATATTGTTGATGGCATATTTACAAAAGAAAAAAACTGGAAAAATAAAGGCAAAGTTATGATAATATCTAGTTTCCGTAGTCTTTGCCATTATTTTCTTTTCTTTTCTTTTCTCTTCTTTGCTATTTTTTTTTTGTTGTTGTTGTTGTTAAGTTTTTCAATTTCTTTTATTTTTTTAGTATCTAAGTTTCCTAAAAATTAAACTGAATAATTGCATTAATGCGTAAGTGAGTCTGTATGTGAATTCTTCCTTTAAAAAAAAAATGTAAAGAAAAATATTTTGCTTTTAAACTTCCTTTCTTCTTCTTAATGGCACAAAAAGGTTCAACAACTACTTATTCCAGAGCCATGGCTCTTTACCTCTTTTTATCACACTAAAATCTTTTTAGTGCTTTCTCTCTCCATCTCTGAGTCTGTGTAGTTGTGTCTGTTGTTCTATAAGGTTTTGGCAAAAAAAATCTAGAAAAAGTTATTAGTTTGTGTGGAAAATTAAAAGGAAATGCAACAGCTTATTATGCTGCTGCTGTCCTTTAGCTCAAGTAAACAATAATTTTTTTTCTTTTTTTTTTTCTTAAATTTATTCCATTTGCTTGTACTTTATTTTCCTATCTGCCTGCCTGTGCCGAATGTGTTCTGTTGGTTAGAAAATAGAGAACTCTGACGTTGTCTTTTTATTTTTATTTTTGAGAAAAGCCTTAAACTAGGCAGTAATATTTTACTACGAAACAGTAGCAATAATAAACAATTTTGTTCTTAACGAAAATTTAAAAAAGCCTTCAAATATGCAATGTTTTGTACTAGGAGTAAAATAAAATCCATTTTTTTTAATAAATTATATGCCTTTAAGTATGCTTCAATTTAAATCTTTAAGATTTTTGATTTATTCACGAAATGAAATAAGCAGCCTATGGAAAAAAGAAGGTTAAAGCTCAAATGTATGCTTTAAATATTGTACTTAGAATATATTTTTATATTACTTTCATTTAATTCATTTTAATGACAATAATTAGTGGTTAAAGTCAATAAGTAGTGTGAAATAATTTAAAAAAAAATATTTTTTTTTAATTTTTTTCTGAAAATTTTTCTCTGGAACTTTACCAGTTATTACATCATCCCTAACTAACTTAAAAAAAATTCAATAATGCATTCATAGAACTTTAACGAAAAATGCAGAACCTAAAAGCATGCTACATTTTTTTTCTAAATAAACACTTTAATGTAATAAAAGAACAGTCAGAAGCTTGTAATATCTTCAGCTCAACCTTTTAAAACTGTTTAAGGGTCTTTCACCCTGTCTAAAAATTGCTTTTATCGTTTAGCATAAAAGAAAATAATCATCGCATAGAGACGATGCAGACGTAGACTTTGTCATTATCATTCATTTTAGCAACACATGCTGTTGATGCTTGATTATTTTAAAGGTCTATGAAATGTAAATCATTAAAAAAAAAGACCCCGTAGAACCTAAAGGCATGCTAGAACATTTTTTTCGCTTGTGTTACAAGAAAAGCGAAAAAAATAAACAAACAAGAAACAAAATAAATATTTTTTAAAGACACCATCACACAGAACTTCAAAGAACCAGTAATTTGTATACTTTTTATGTCTTTTTTTCTGTTGTTGTTGTTATTGTTTCATTTCTTGTTTAACAGATGCCATGCAGTTTTTAAAATTTTTTTAACATATTTTATCAAATTTTTTTTTATATTTTTTAATAGTCGTTAATGCTTTGCTTATGTAGCAAAAAGATAAATAGGGGCGTAATTAAAAAAAAAATGTATTAAATTTAAAAGAAAAGCAAAAACGAAAAAAAAGAACGAAATGTAAATGACAGCGTGGACATTAAATAATTGATTTTTTTCTTTTTTTTTTCTTCTTCTTTTTTTATTGTAAATTTATTCACTGGCAACAGTCTGAAGCCATAAATTATAGAAGATAAATTACAAATTGTACAGAAAAAAAAATTGTTTAAATATTTAAATTCAATTTACAAGTTTAGCCTAGAAATTAAGAAATTTTAACAATTTTATTTTTATTCAAAAAATTTATATTGCATACTTTTAGGCGAACATTTTAATTTAAATGTTAAGTCTACTTGTTTGTTCTTTAACATACTTTTTTTAATATGTAATGCCATCTAATTATTTATTTATTCGTCTGCATAATATAAGTCTGCGTAATAACCATTCCAAAATATTTAAAAGCAGGATTTACAACAGATAAACATTTTTTAAACTGTTTGTGTAAATTATTTAAATTAAATTTTTTCAATATATTTTCACACGTTTTTTAATTATTTTTTTACATAGAAAATGTTGAAAAAAATTTTTCCAAAAATTCATTTTCCTAAAGTTATACTTTAAATTTTAAATCTATGGAAGAGATTAGTTTGTTGTTCAAAATTCTGCACGAATGTCTTTTGATATGGTATGTAAACAAATAGTATTTCAAGCTAGGTAAAAAACCTGACTCGAAGCCAAAACCCACTATTTCACTGTTCCACTTAATCGGCAAGGAAAACGTACATATAGTGAATAAATATAATGAAAACCGTCACATGTTACAAGGTCAGTTAAAGACAATAAGTTAGGAGGTAAATCCTGATCTCACTGTATCCATTTATAATTTGTTTGGATTGCTGGTGATCTCTCTTAGTAGTAAGATATCATGACTAACTTAAAATGAATTAATATTCTAATCATGTTTCGCAGAAAACAATTGCTCATAATTCTTTAATTATAATTTATTATCCAGCAATTCATTTTATTTCATATTTATAATATGATGTTATGGTTGAAAAAGATTTATAAGTTTAATTTCATGTTTATAAATTTAAAATTAAATTAAATTTTTCAACAAAAAAAGAAAAAAATATTTTTTTTCACAAAGCATATCCTTCAATATATTATATTTGCCACTTCAGTATGCCTTGCAGGCTCTTCAAAGCCATTACACACATACATATATATATAATGCTTCATAAAATAATAAACACATTCTTTTTTCCCCCTGTATGCATAATTCCTGCATATGAGCACTCTTTTTTATATTCAATTCCTGCTGCTTTTATGTCCTCTTATGCGAGTATATAAAACTTTAATATTCTTTATTTGTTTGTTCTTTACTTCAAAAATTATTGTTGTGCGGAGCATGTTGTTTTTGTCTCTAACATCCATTTAAAATAACAAAAAAAGAAGTTATGTTTTTGCTTTGGTTTTTATATTTTTAAATATAAAAATAATAACATCGTTTATGTGGCATTTTTTCCAGAAAAGAATTTTTAAATAAATATTGCAAGTGCAACTACTATGCTTTCGTATACACATATATGGTAATATAATGTGGTCTATTTCTAGGGGTTTGTTTTTTTTTTTTTTTTGTCATTATTATTTATATTATGTATGTATATCAAGTGGTTCGTTTAAACTTTATCCCAACATAATTAAATAAAAAAAATATATTTTTTCTATTAAAATGTGTTTTTAAAAAAATCCCTGTGCTCTACATTTAAAATCTGTATTGTTTTACAAAAAAAAAATAATGTTTACATCAACATATTTGTGCAGCATATTTTTAGGATTAAATGTAAATACTCAACTCAATGAACACGAAATTTAATTGTTTTATAATCTGTTTTTAATATTGCCTAGCCTATTGATATTATATGATTAAAATTTACTTCTAAGGATCCAGTATTTCAGCTGACATTTAAGCTACAAGTATTATATATTTGACTTATAAATTGGAGGAGATTCTATTTTTAGCAAAATGTTTGTCACTTCAATTCCACCATTACCCTTTAATTCTATTAAAATTTGTTGCCCTTAAACATTTTACTGTACCGTATACCAAAATAAAATGTATTACCGCATGCATAATTTATTTACATTATATTATA
This sequence comes from Sarcophaga bullata, assembly GCA_005959815.1. Lineage (NCBI taxonomy): Eukaryota > Metazoa > Arthropoda > Insecta > Diptera > Sarcophagidae > Sarcophaga > Sarcophaga bullata. The sequence continues at coordinate 150,681 of QOCX01000162.1, forward strand.
TATTGTTGCCTACATTTAGGGTTATTTAAATACAGCATTTAATTTGGTATCTAAGCAAAATGTCAAATATTTTGTTTGTACTTTCAAAGCAAGACATGTTCGTTTAATTTTTTTTCATTCAATTTAATAAATATTTTTCGTTTAAAACGATAATCCTAAAATTTTTGTTGCATACATATTTTGTCAAATTTTATTAGAAATACTGTTGCCTACATTTAGGGTTTCTTCTTTTTTTTACAGAGCATTTAATTGCTGCCTAAAACCAAAATGACAAATATTTCATATGTGCTCAGAAAGGTTATTGCAATAAACAAAATATAATTGCATATTTTTAGTTGCTTACTGTTTTATTGTTTGCGATAAAATATTATGCTTAAAATATTTTCTATTTATTTTCATGTAAATATTTCAGCATGTTGATATGTAATAATAATTATTTGTTTTTTTTTACTTTGCATTAAAATATGTTGTGCCATTTAGATAAAAATCCATATGCTACCAGCCTTAGCATATGCAGTAAAATGATAAAATGTTATATTAAACGGTTATAAACTTAAATAAATTATTTATTAAGAAATATATGGTAGTTTGTGAGGAGTTTATTAAAATTAAAATAAAACAGTATATTATAGTAGTAAATGTTTTCCTGCTAAAATTTCTGCAAAATCTAATGATTATTACGTCTTCTAGTTATAAAATTATCTTCTACTTCTTCAATTTAAAAGCCACAAATCTGCAGTAAATTATTTGTAATGTTATGTTCCAAGATGTTTTTTGTTTTTGTTTTACATTTAAATCTGCTACGTTGATAGTTTGTGATTTCATGTAACTTGTTAGGAGTGTGCACGAAAAAAATTTAGGCGTACACTTTGCTAACAATTTTAATAAACTGTTATTATCTTAAGCGATTCCTGCTCGCTTTTATTAAACAACAGAATAAACCATGTATTTACGGATGGAACACAATGTTCGAATTTTTTTTGTGCACACTCCTTTTTTTTATTTTTGCAGGTTTTTAAGAATCGAAAATAGTCATATTATCCTGAATCATATCATAATTTTTCTTTAATAAAAGAAATGATGAAACTATACAAGTCCATATAAATTCTAGTTTAAAAACATCTTTGTTTTCTTTCTCTTCTCCTTTCATTAAGATTTCTTTTTTATATTTTTATTTGCCTAAAGAGCATTTTTATTCAAATTGCTTTAATGTACAATTACAAACAAAATGGTAATACACACACACCCACACGCACACACATACATATGTACATACACACAGAACTATAAACTGTAATAAAAATCTATACTCTTAGGATTATGACTTGTCTCAAGAGTTTAGACACTAAAAATTTCTGTATTATAATAAGCCAGCCGACACTTTGCAAACACAAGTAACCAAAAATTAAAATAAAAATAAGTTTGCAGCCTAAAAATCCTCTCATATATCCTTTTCTTCAAATACTAGCATTTCATAATGTTCAATATCTGGTATAAAATTTACTGTTACACACACTCAAATGCCACGAGCAGTAAAATGCAAATAGTAAACTTTAGCCAGAGACAGCGAGAGGAAAAGAGAGTTGCTACATTTTTTCATTCTTTCTTTCTTTCACTTTCTTTACAAGTGTTTTCCAAGAGCAATTTATGTTATATTACTTTATATTATAGTGAAAACAAAAATATGTTCTCATAATTCTTTGCTCTCTTCTCATTTTTTTTGTTGTTGTTTTTTAATTTTATAAGAGTAAATGCTCTTATAAAACTAATTAAGAAAAAGTGTAACTACTTGAGTTATAATCAGAAAGTAGCAGTTGAGATAAAGTTTCCCCTTTTTTTCGTTCTTTCCATTTGCTTTGCTAACTTGACGAAGTGGAATATACAATGTAAGGATATATAAAATAAAAGGAGTAAGTGTTGAAAACTTATTTAGTTCATTAGCCGTTTAATTGGCTGCTGTAAACGTTTTATCCAATACTGCTTAAGTGCTAACTATATTGTACGGTTTTGAGAAAAGGAAATTCTTATTAAAATTTATTTTCTTTGTTTTATTTTTGTTTTTGTTTTTGTTTTTATTATAAAATTATTTTCGAAAATTAAACTCTTAAGTAACTCAAAAAGAGAAATTAAATGCAATTATAAGCTTATAAAAGTTTCAATTTCTTAAAGATAACTTTTCTCTTAAAGAAAATGTTGCCTACTAAGAGAGGGGAATGTATTTAAAGTATTATGAGGGACCGAACCCCTATGGCAGGCTATACAAACAATTTATAGAAAGCTTGGGGTAGAACGTATAAGTATGAAAAACTGTTGAAGGCATTTAAATGATGCAAAACCTAGATAAAAAAATGTTTGTCTTTTTCAATCAAATAATTTAAAATCCTTTCCTTCAAGTGTTTTTCTACTATTTGCGGATAAATTCTAAAATATTCTTTTAGTTACAAAATCACTTGCTTTTTACCTCAATATATAGACACTTCCTATGTGATTACTATAGAAACTGAAATAAACAAAAAAAGAAAGAAAAATTCCATTTTATTTGTCTACATTCACAATATGTTTCCTACAAAAAAACAAAAACACTGTAAACACTGTGTACTTATATTCTTATGTTTCATAAAAGAGATGGGTGTTCTTATTTCCCAGCCAAGTATTTGTGGAAAAATAATGCAATGCCCTTAAACATATATATATATGACCATATATGTATGCTAAAGTACAGGGTCTGTCCAAAAGAAATTTGAACTTGGTGGATCATTCTAACAGTTTGTTCAATACTTAGTTCAGTAAACAATTTATTCTTTTTTCTTTGTATTCCTTTTTCTGTCAGGAACGTATGATTTGCACAAGTCTCTCCTATCTACTTTTAATTTCTTTGCTTTGTTTTGAGTTTTATTTATCAAGTTTTTCGAGCCGTATATCTTATGGGTCTGTTACAACAATTGTTGTCTGAGAACAATATCATCTGTGATATTGGGCTGTTGTTTGGTGTATAGCGGTGAAGGAAATCTGACTTTTTAAGCTCAATAATGTTTTTCAATTTCATAAGATATTCGCTTTTTCCGATCAAAAGTTTTGGGCTTAACGCAGGGGAACTTCATTCTTTCTCTTCTTTTAAATTGGCCATTACAGTCCGATTAACGGATTTCGGCCTGCATTGACACATTCTTCCAGGTGCCTGTAAAAGACGCCTTCGCCAGTTGGTCACACCAATCGATGACTGGGTTTCATTGGTTTGGTCCTTCCAACGCAAACAAGGTCATCCTCTTCGCCGACTTTCGCAAATCCCCCCATCCTATACCCGTCTCATCGGAGCTTACACATCCGTTAGAACACCTAAACCAGCTCAACCTCTGAATGTCAATACGCAGCCTATCGTCCATGTCAATGAGGAGCTCATACAGCTCATTAAGATCTTACGTAGGACTTTTCTCTCGAATTCTCTTAATAGTCCTTGCCTTAATAGTGTTCATGCCTCTGCACCATAAAGAAGCACGGGGAGAATGAGCGTCTTGTATTAGAACAATAGTTTTATCGTATGAGATAGGTCGCTGGCACACAATTATCTATTGAAACCAAAGTAGAGCACCTGTTGGCAAGGGTGATAATCCACTTAGTATTTAAAATTCAAAAACTATGATTCATTATTCGTATTCGAACCCGGTTTGCTTCGAAATTTTTAAAAATATCATCTAAATGTGAAAAACTTTCAATGGCGCTGCGTTATGGCTGCGATTTCCCAATGCAATCCTTATGATAGCTTAAGGCAAACGGTGAGGTTTCTTGATGCTCTTCTAATCTTTAACAGGTTCTTTAAAATGAAACACCTAATAGGGACTAAATTCTTAAATGCTAAGCTTTCCAGTAGTAAACCAAGCAATATAAACTTTTTTTGGATACACTCTGTATGTTTTTATATTTTGCACAGTCAAAGAGAAAAGTCTACATACAAGGGTGTACTTACAATCTTAAAAAAATTCCCTTTAAATGAATATGAACAAAAAAAATTATACTTGAACTGTATTTAAACTTTTTATATATACAAATACATACAGTCAAAGAAAAAAGTCTACATACAGTGGTATATGTAGACTTTTTTCTCTGACTGTATATATATTTATATATGAAGAGTTTAAATACAATTCAAGTATAAAATATTTTTTTTGTGCTTATATTCTCTTAAAAGAATTGTTTTTTTTTTCTCTTAGTTTGTAAGTGTTAAAAGTGTAAATTTAATATGATTATGTTCAAACAGTTAACACACATACAAGCAGACAGACCTATATAAGCATGTGTTGTAAAGTTTGTTACTTTCAGATGCTTATACACTCAGCTGTAAGTAAAAAGAAAAAAAAACCGGGAGAATATCATAAAAGTATACTTTAGTTTTTCTATTTTTTTTTTCTGTTTTCCTACAAACTTTAATGTATTTGTCTGCCTCAGTGTCTACCATCAGGGCGTTACATAATATGATACAGGAGAAGTCTAGAAGGTTGTTAGCATAATGCTGTGTATCTATTTTAATGATTTTTTATATACATACATACACTACAGTATTTAATACTTTTACTATCTTATGTTCATATAAGACATGTGCACATGTGTACATATATGTATGACTTGTGTATGGGTTGTCTGCCCTGGTAATATAGCTGACTATAGACACTGTTAAGTGTCAAAAATTTTTACTTTTTTTTTTTTGTATTTCTTGTGTGTCTTAATATCGTACACATAAAGGTAATTTAGTGTAAAAAGAAGTATTAAAAGTAATGAACCATGGAATTTGTTTTTGTTGTAGTACCGTTTCACCCCTTCCCTCAAAGTTTAAATAAATTAGAGTATTCTTGTGTGATTTCTAATTAAAGCAAAATAAAGGAAAGTTAAAAAAAAAAATATTTTAAAAATCTCTTTAAAATATTTATTTTGAAACAAATCGCATCACATACCTATAAGATAAGATAATATTTTACATTTTATTGCAAATATTCAATTAAATCATAATTAAAATTTTGCATTTGCATATGCATATTAATCATTTACTGTTTTTAATTAAAAAGTAAAAGATATTTATCATCCGAAAAAAAAAACTCTATCGAAGGAATTTCAAATTTCAAATACATTTCGTTGATGTTTAAGGCAATCTGTTTAGATGTATGAGTTATGGTATTATATGAATATAATTTAATTATAAATACAAACATTATATTACATAACATGTACATATGTATTGTGTATATAAATTATTAATAAAATGAGCAAAGCAAATATAATCATAATCATAAAATAATGTGTGTGCTAGAGTGTCTTGGTCTTTGCTTCAGGGATACATACGACGAGTATATGAAATATGATTTGCAAGCATCTTTATCATTGTATAGCCTGCAAATAAATGAATTATTTTATCTAAAAACATAAATTATTATATTTGAAATATTCTCGCATTATTATAAAGAATTTATTACGTCTTAAGCAAATTATAATGCCCTATAAACCCAAACAGATGAAATAAAAATGCTATGGTAAAACTATACACATACTAATAATAACTATTAATAACTATTATTAGTATATATATAACAAAATAGGCCCCCATTAAAAAACAGAACATAGGAAAGCCTGGAAAAAAATTTGTAAAATATAAGGGAAATTTTTGTAAAACCATTATGGCTTCTAAAAAATCAGTTTTGCATAAACCAAAGGCGCTTGCAAGTCTTACTTAAATCTGTAAATAATAATAAAATAATACTTATTTCTATGTAAAGTATAAAATTCCTTAAAAGAATCCACATGCTATAGAAATAGGCTCTATTTGAAAAAAAAAACATTTGAATTATTTTTATTTCCTGGTAACTTTCTTTATCCTTATTAATTCAAATAAATTGTTTGATGGGTATGTTTGCCCTAATATTTTTGGCCACACGTACAATTATTGGCATTAAGCAGGTCCGAATTTATTTTATCATGTTTATTGGCTTAGTTTTTCAATCATTCGAAATTATCATAACTTTCTATATAAAAATATATTGAACCTACATACAAAACTTACCTTCACTTCGAATGTTGTGTACAATATATACAAGTGTAACAGGTTTAACTATATTTTTAATTAAAATTGAAGATCAAATACCGAAAATTAAAGCTTTGTATATCGCATAATAATGCATAGTTTCAGAAGTCTTTGAGAAAATAGCATAGTTTCAGGGGTCTATGAATAAATAGCATAGTTTCAGGGATCTTTGAAAAAGTAGCATAGTTTCAGGAGTCTTTGAGTAAATAGCATAATGTCAGGGGTCTTTGAGTAAATAGCATAGTTTCAGAGGTCTTTGAGTAAATAGCATAGTTTCAGGGGTCTGTGAGTAAATAGCATAGTTTTAGGGGTCTTTGAGTAAATAACATAACGTCAGGAAGTTTTTGAGTAAATAGAATGGTTTTAGGGTACTTTTAGAAAATAGCATAGTTTCAGGGGTCTTTGAGAAAACAGCATAGTTTCATGGTGTTTGAGAAAATCGCATAGTTTTTGAAAATCAGATGAAACATATTTTTAAGGGTGATTAAGGAAAGTATTGCCTTTTCCTCATGGTATGCAACATTTTATTGTACTATATCTTCGAGAAACATGTGACATGCATATTAGGATAGAAAATAAATAAAAATAAAAAATAAAAATTAAGAAAAGATATTCAACTCAAATGAAGACACTGTGACCTTAAAATGATTTTTAGAGAAGCTGCCCATTCATCCATACCCAACCATCGAATATTTTTTTAAAACAAACCAAACTCATAAGAGACTTCATTTTCCATTCAAATAGTGATGTTACATCCTTTCCACAGAGTGTAGCATCAACAACGAATATCGTAATACTACAATCGAACCACTTCGCCTCTTGAGAAAAAGTAGAATTCCTTAATACTACCCACAGTACAACAAGCTAAGACATTTTTACAAAAAACTTTACTTATAGGCAATCCTATTATTCTAGAACTCATCACCTATCTAACTGGATGAACTTGATGAATGAAATTAAAATAAATTAACAAAGAAAAAGATTTAGAGGCATACAAAAAAGTAATATAAAAAATGTTACCTGCAAATGAATGCCTACCACCCTAATGCAGATATGTATAAAGGAATCATATTTTATTCATAATATACTAGTGTATGATATGTGATTTGTATGACTTTGTTTTCTTACTAATTATATCAAGATTAATATTTTATGTATAAAATATTTGTATCTTTACAATACATACATACATATATTTATACAGTACAGTTCTATAGATACATACATACATACATATATGCCAAAGAAAAAAGATTTTTTTTTTATTTTTTGTTTTTTGTTTGATATGAAAGACCTTGACTTGATGATAATAAATACAAATTTAAAACACGAATAATACTCTCTCAACATACAAGTATGTGTATGTTTATATAATAGCATATGTATGTATGTACCTTTCAAAAATATAATTACTATTTTAGCAGATGAAAGAAAAGCAAATTAAAATTTTCTTTACAACCCAAATACCACATACAATAACAACTAAACAATTTATATTGTATAGGCGGCACACACAACATCTCTCTCAAATTTTGATTGCAATAGGAGGATATTAGTGTGGAGTTATGAATATTAAAATAATTTAATAAATTTATAAAATAATGTTTAGAAATTTTACATTATCATACAAAATAGATTTGCTCATGTTCATGTCTATGTAAATACCTTTTTGTATTGTATGGCTCTGTTACATAATCTAATAAGTACTTATAATTTATAAATAATAAATGATAAGGAAGACTCGATATTTACATACAGATTGTATTGTGCATATGAATATTGTTTAAATTGTGAGAAATTTTTCTATTAAATACAAAAGATTTCTAATAACAAATGATATATATACACACACACACACATACACACATATTTTGTTAAAGAAAACAAAACAAATGCAATTAATTTTTTTTTTTTTTGTTTATAATCGACAAAATAATAAAGAAATTTATTTATATTGTATATGTTTTTTTTTCCATTTTTTCTTTGTCAATATTAAATTACTTACAAAAATTTACTCAAATCTTCTCTTATACACTAACGACTTTAGTATTCATAATTGTAAATATTATTGTGGGTGAATAACTTCTTCTTCATTTAATGACTTGACAGTCTCTTAGCAATTACAATAATACATATATGTATTGTTTACATTACAATACAGTTGCAATGGATAGGCTATTTGGTTTATTTTATTTTATTGTAGCAATTTGCATTAATTGAAATTTACATGATCATTTGAGAATGCAGCAGTTGTTGTTTTAATATAATTAACTTAATATGGTAGTAGTTGGTTACTTATAGGGAAAAAAATGGCACAGGATTTTAATTTTTCAAAAGTAATTTTCATATACATATTACACACGCAATAATGACAATGTTTGTTGTATTAATTAAATTTATTAACCATGATAATGTAATTTATATAAAATTTTCCAATGTACACACCCACACACACACACACACAGGCACAGATTTAAAACAGAAAAAAATTCATCATAAAATAAAGATCAATTAAAATTTAATTAAATTAAATTAACTTTACTGGCATTTGAACAAGCAGAATAAAAAAAAATAAATAAAATAAATATTGCCTATTAAATAAACATTATTTATACAAAAAAAATATAGCATACATTTAGGGGTTAAATACACAGAGCATTTCATCAGGAGCATAAGTTCATTAATTATATTTCTTTGAACTTATATTTGAATTAATATTTGTTGAACCAGAAACTTAATTTAAATGTTAAATTGTTACATACTTTATGGCACTAAAACTATTCTGGAAATATAATTTCCAACAATCTATACACTTCAAATAACGATTATTTGCCTTATGCAGTTGCTGCTGCCCATAGCAGTAGTAAAATACTTTTCCCTTCCGTAATAATTGGCCATTTCCTGACTCTCCAATAATGACGTTTAAAGAAAATCTTTAACACTATTTTCTATCTTCTTCTTTATTTATTATTTAATTATTATTTAAAGCTTATGACTATGTAGTCAATAATTTTAATAACAAAATATATGGAAATGTACCGAATGATAGAAATAAAAGGAAGAATAATAATAATTCAACAATAAGAATCCTAGAAGTTGACAAACCAAAAAAAAATATTAAGACGGGGCAATATAACGCTGCCAGTCAACCATAGCAGAAAAAAAACATACAAAGTCCGCTATTCTGTACGGCTTCTAGTAAACAAATTGTAATAGTTTGTTAATTTAAAAAAAAAAAAATAATAATGGATTTAAACTTCGATTCTCAAATCCGCAGAACATGGCCGTATTTGAAAAAGTAAAGGAAATAATAATATACAAAAATATATACAGTAAAAGAAAAAATTCTACATACACTATATGCATATTCCTACTCGTTTTGTTCTTCAAACATTCTTGATGGTAAATGCCTTAAACAACCCTATAAGATCTTTTGCAATTTGAGAAAAAAAATCAATACCCCAGTATACGTAGATTTTTTTCTTTCACTGTATTATATGAATTGCATATATTATGATACTTATTGAACCAAAAGCCTATGTCTCTTTCTAATAGTTTTTTAATTTTTTCGTTATTTTTTATTTCATTTAAAAAAAAAATTAAAATTCTAATTTTTCTCTTTCTCTCTCTCTCTCTTTCTCTTTACAGGTACGTTAAAAGCATTCCATTTTATATGGAAAAAAACCCAAACTGTGAGTAAATAACAAGTAATTTCTTTCGATTTTCATTTGAATTTCTTTTTATTTTCATTTCATTACAATTACCACACACCATTATTCACTATTAATTGTAATTTAAAGTATTATTCGATTTGTTCTACTGTACAGTAGTAGTATTCATGCAATAATTTCATTTCAATATGAATTTCTATTATTTTATTTGTTTTTCTCTGCCTTCTCTTTACTTTTGTTCTCACATTTGGAGATGAGATGGGAAGAAAATTCATTAAGACCATAATGCATAATTGTTGTCATCCAAGTGCACTCAAGCATAATACATCACATGTACTTTTTACATTTTTTTTTTGTTACATACAGGCATACATACATACATATGTACATATTATTTCTGTTACATTTTCCTTTTTTTAATTGTTTTTCCCTGTCTATGTGGCACCGTAAATATACGTACGTACGTAAATCATAATTGTAATATTTGTTGTAATATTTTCTGTAATTATTTTAAATATACGTACATACATGCAACATATACCTCATATAGTCCACATGTAACTGAGAAAAAAAAACAACAAAAATTCATTCGTTTCTTATCATATAAGCATTTGCATTTTCTTTCTTTATCTCCTTCATTAGATGTGTAACTGTGTATAATATGCTTATATTTGTATATTCCTCACCTATGTATGAAACAAAAGCGAGAAAGTGTAAATCTTTCTACAAAAAAAAAAAAAAAAAAAAAAAAATTATTTTAGATTTTCATTCGTTATACACGCTTCCTGACCGTAATTGTACCACAAACAAAAAAATTTTTTGTTTTTTTTTTCTTTCCTTTTTTTCCTTTTTATTATAATTTTATTTTTAGATTTCATACCACACAATTGTGGATTGAGTACAGACGAGAACGAGTGAAAAGAATATAATGCATGTGGGGTGTTGTTAAATGCAATGTGTGTGCATGTGACAATTTTTACACTATAACACCCACTAAAACCATAAAACTTTGCTTTTGCTACACAGCATTACACTTATAAAATGGTCTGTTGGAGTGCACCTACTATACTTATGTGTATGATGAATAATTCTATATTCCCTTACAAAATAATACAAAGTTTACCTGTCTGCCTGACTCACTAACTAACTGTCTGACGGACAGACTGACTGACTGGGTGGCGTTTATTATACATTATATGCTATAATTTCGTCTTTGTTCTACAGTGGCTTGCTGTGCTTTACCATCTTTGTGTTTTGTGTTTTTTTTCGGATTTCATTTGCTTTTCTTTTCTTTTCTCTCTCCTAGTTTGCCCGCCAAATGAAAAAAAAAAAAAAAATTTTTTTTTTGAAAATTTTTTCCAACACAACCAAATGCGCAACAAACATTTTTTAATACATTAAATTTGTTGCATACATGCACGTATGAATTATAAAGTGAGGGATAAAATTATACCACTCTATATGGTAAAATTGTTTACATTACACTAAAACTGGACTTTCTCTTGGGTTAAGTGATTAAAATTCTTGTGTATTTGAATTTCTTACCTAAATTGCTCTTTTTCTATGCTAATAACAGAAAGTTTTTGAAAGAACCTAGGTTGTAATCCTAACTGAAGAGTTGTAATGACCAATTATATATGTATGTATGGAAGTATAAGGAGTCTAGTGAAATTAAAAGAAAAATAAAAATATTTTTATTATCTGAGTCTTGATTGCACCAGGATGTCATAATGGAGGCTCAAGGTTAGGTTACTTATGTTGTTCTAACTCTACTGATTTGTACTAATTTTATAACTGAATTGTTTTAAACAAATACTTCTTATATTATCGTACTGCTAATTATTTTTTTGTATTTTTTCTAATATTGGTTTGTCTGTCATAGACACCTTTTTCAATTTGATAAAAATCACTGGGAAAAAGTCTACACACAGCGATATATGTAGACTTTTTTCTTTGGCTGTATATATACATAGGTGTATACCATTTCCAATATAAAAATCTTAATTTGTTTAATACTATGCTGAACTATTATTATTAACACAACTGTTGCTGCATATTGTTTGAAACTTTTTTGCAACACTAAAAGCTTTGGCTGCTGGCTGCTCTGTATTGCATAGAAATTAAAGAAAGACAAAAAAAGAAGAGGAAACGGAACAAATTAACGTGTATTTAAATGCCACAATACGTGTGGTTGATGCTTTTTTCCAAGCAAAAGTGATGCAAACGTTAAGGTGGCCGTATAAGCAATGAGTATGAAAATATAAATGTACACGCGTACATATACGAGCAATAAGCATTTTACATAGAATTTTTAAATGTTTTAATGGCATTTTTATTTTACGCGTATGGGAATACAATTTTCAAAGTTTTAATGACACCAAAATGGAGTTTCCCTTTATGGTTTCTTTACTTTTTTCTTTTTTGTTTTAGTTTCCATATTTTGTAATGTTAATTTAATTTTGAAATGAATTTTAATTTTAAACTGAAAATTATTTTCCATTAAACTTGAAGTTCTTTTTTAAGATTCCTTAAAATAGTGTTGTTGCTTTTGCTTTTGTAATTATTAGAGTAGCATTATTATTCTTTTGAATGAATGTTGTGTGTATTACAATCAGGCAAAATAATTTATTTTTAAAGTTTTTCCATTTGATTTTTTTTTTTTCATATTCCGTTTCATTTCATTTCATTGCTGTTCTCTTTAACAAGCAATTAAATTAATGAGGGAAAATTTTCTTAGGAAAACTAATGAACGACAATACAAGACTACAAACAAAAAAAAGCGAAGAAAAAAACAAAACAAAACAATTTCTTTAACAAACAAAAAAGCATCATTTTCTATTTTTCTTATTGTTTTCTTAAAATTATTTTACAAGAAAGAAGAAAAAAAACACAGAGTTTCCAATAAAAGTAACTTAAGAAATGGGAATTTGGGTATTGTAATGCATACTTAAAAAAAAAAAAAAAGTAGAAAAAAAGTTCCTTTCCCTAAATGATATGAAATAAAATAAATATCGTATACTTGGGGGGGGATTTTGTTTAAAAGTTTAGAGAGAAGATTATGGGACTTTACAAATCAGCTTTCTAAACTACACAAATTTCCCTAGTAATATACGATATATTTCCCCTATTGTTTTAATCAACATCATCGCCTAATTCAAGAGTACCCTAGAGAAACCCTTGTTGTTGTACAATTGTGAAAAACATGCACAATAAGATAATGCTGCTGCTCAGCTTGCTGCTTCAACACAATTTATTTGTTATTTTCGTCATTCCGTTTTTTAATTAAAAACGACTGCAAAAATAGGGAGTCTGGCAGTAGCAGCGTGACTATGGCAACAAATCAATATTTTGTGTCTGCAATTTATTACGTAAACGGAGGGCGGCGAAAAAGGACGAAAGCTTTAAAGCAAGAATATTAATTGTTTTATATTCCTTGCCAATTGCATGCCAAATGTACAACAAAAAAATATATACACTCTGCTAATGATAGATTGCAAAATTTTTAGTTTTTTCACTCATTCTTTAAAAAAAAAATTTTTTTTTTTTGTTATTTGAATTTAACACATGTTATCTAAATTCTAGACACAATGTTTACAATATATGTATGTAATGTATGTATGCATGTATGTGTGTATGTATTTATTTAACAATTACAATTGTTTAGTTTACGCTTGAATTGAGACAAAAAAAAAATTCATCAAAATTTTTAATTGTTTAAACAATTTTAATTTGTAAATAAACAATAAATTTTTAATTTTCACAACTACTGTTATTTTATTAAAATATTATTTGTATTGATTTTTCTTTTTATTAAATAAATTGATAGGTTTTATCTAAAAAGTACTTTAAGTTAAATGAATTATTGCATGCGAATGTAATAAATCTTATACTAAAAAGTTTAACTTTTAATAGGGAATGGAAAGCAAAAAAAAAGCCCAAAATAAATGAATAAAATTTAGGAAAATATTCATAGCATTCCCACCAGTCTGGTTTTTATAGGCTAGTGCGCTACCCCCGCCGTAGGCTAGTAGGTAGTGTGTTGGCCCATTAGACGTGAGGTCACCGCTCAAACCCCAGGTCAAACATCTCCAACAAGATGGAATATGAATAAATATTTCTTCAGCGACTATCTTTCTTAATTTTTATTAATCGAACACAATGCTGAAAATTATTTAGAATATGATTTAAGATGTCAGCCTGGATTGCTTAGGTTTTTAGTGAAACGAACTACCTACCTATACATACATGGAATGGCAACAAGAAAGAGAAACTTATGAATGCCTTGCAAATCAATGTTAATTGATCAGAGAATAATGGGGTCTAGATTAACATCGTTCACGCCATGCAATAGCTAGGAATCAAAGAAATGTAGCTCACTGCTACTCTTCTTTCTATATGCAGATAAATTCGCTTTTGAATACAAAACATGGATTTTCGTAAAGCTTCGCTTAACGAATAAAAAAATGAAGTTAACATTTCCAATTTCATTAGCATGAATACACGTAGCAAGATTCAAAATTTCCTAAACATTTTTAAAAAGTTACTTCAACACTTCATTTTCACTATACCTATGGTGAAAAGATCCTTTTCGTTATCAGTTGGTTTAAAAATGTCGAATATAATTTCAGCATTCTTATAGATCACCATACTGATGCCCAAGTTTCAAAACCCAGAGTCATTTCACTACTACAAGACAAGACTTCTGATATCGAAAGATAAAATTATTTCTTACAAATTTTAAAGGAAAAATTAAAAATTTTATTAAAACAAAAAGAAACAAAATGTTTTCACAATTACAGTTTAAAATTACCCACAGGCATTCACATGTATGTATGTATGTATGTGCATAGATACTTAAATACTACTGCTTATATACATACATACAGGCAACATACAATATAAACAGATTTTGATTGTGTACTGTTGATGCCATAATCATCATTACGCTTCATTTGTTAAATGGCAATAATAAATGCAAACAACAATCAAATGAAAGCAGGACTTTCATTCAGTTGTTGTGTTCAGTCATTTACCGCCAGCCAGCCAACCAGCCAGCCAGCCAGCATATCATCATTAAACTATGCCTGCAAAAATGCATGTGTTTAGCATGTAAATGTGCATTTCACAGTATGTGAATGTATTGATATAAGTTGAGTGGTAGGTAGGTGTGTACGTGTACGGGTGTGCATGTGTGCCTTTAAATCATTTGGTCATGCTTGTGCATGTTAAAAATCATGCATTAAGTATTAACCAGTAGTAAGAAAGGATATTCATTTATTTATACTGTTACGTACACATATAAATGAATACATACATACATACATATGTATGTATATGTATGTATATGTATGTATATGTATGTATTTGTATGTATATATATGTATATGTATAAGAAAAGCATGAAATGCATTCATGACATTCGTTGGCCTGTATAAATATTGTGCATTTTGCACTGTTTTACAATTAAACTGAGCATAAAGAGCCATCAATTTTTACATGCATTTAAATAAAGTCTATACACATGCACATACACAACATACATATGTACACATACACATTTTAAAGGACATAAAATATATGTATATGGACCATGCCATAGAACATCCATGTCCAACAATGTATTTGAATTCCTATTGCGTGTGCTTGTGTGCGATGAGTACACACACAAATGACAATAATGACAATGATGTTGATCATGATGGCCATGATGAATACAATTTTTATATACTTTTTACAAACGAGTAATTTTCATTGTTTTCTTTTTTTTTTTTAATTTTCCTTCTTGTTTAACCTTAAATTACTGCCGAGTTATTTCAGTGCATTACATGTACCAAGTATGTGGGCGATTGCAAACCTATTTTTTGAGGCATGATGCGATGATTTTACCCTCAATACCCCCATCAGAAAGCATAGTTGTTTTATATCTTTTTATCGCTTTTGTTTTTATTGTTACGAAATGTAAATTCAAGTTATACTCTTGTACTAAAAATTAATCGCCACAAATGTGAAAACAATACAAATTGTAAGCATAACTTTCACTTTTTTTCCATTGTTCTGAAATTCTCATAAAATACCACACACACACTACATTTGTCTCAATATTGGTGTATGTAGTTTGTTCCCATAGTTATTTTCCAAATTAAACAGATTTTCAAATGTATACCTTCACAGAAATAAAAGCCAAACCTTTTTAAATTTGAATAAGCAATGAATCACATGACCATCATAAGATTGTAATAGAAAAAATGTTGTTGTGCGCTTAATAAAACCAACTACCAACCAACTATGCTTAAACAAGCCAGAAAGAAAATTTATTAAAATTTTCCTAAGGCTATAAAGAATTATAAATCGTGGGAAATGCCAAGAAAAATCTACATGGCAATCTTTTGTATTAAAATCAGTGTGTGTGTGTAAATATAGATTTTAAAATCTATTACCTTGAATTCAAGTCAATTCAGTTAACAGAGCTTTGTTATGTTACCTACAGAAATCTGTTAAACAATTAATGTAAGGCTTAGAAAGACACTAGAACTTGTATTTTTTTAACCAATTTTATCCAAGAATTTTAAACATTTTTCCTGCTTTTCATTTTTTCTTTTAATTGTTTAACAGAGTTCTGTTAGTTAGCTCTGTTAGCTGAATTGGTTTGCGTCCAGGATAGTAGATTATAAAATCCAACTTCACATACATTTAACACCATATTTACGTTTCTCAACTTCTACACAACATCTCCATTTCAGATTGAAGGTATAGTTTTGTGCTAAACAAAATAAATATTTCGAATCTGTAGATATGTATGTCTGTAAATTTGATGAGTCGCTATGCAGCCTTACATCAATAGCTTACAGAGTACTCTTTGTGTCTGCACAGATGCAATAATCCAAATATACTTTCAATGGATTATTGAAAATTTAGGGAAATTTATCACAATCTTTTTTGTGTAAACAAACAAAAATTCAATTCCCACATTATTTTTTATATAAAATTGTTGCTGTATTACAGCTTTACTAAACCTTAGTTGAAGAATTGTTTGCAATTTCTAAGCAATTTCAAATGATTGCATGCAACAATCAATATTAAAATATGTTGAGAGTGGAATACACTCATCGAAAAATGTTTGCAAAAGTCTGGTGATTTAATTAGGAAAACAAGAGTAGGGAAAGTGATCTATCATAAGTTTACAACAATATGAATATAAATGGAGCAACATTAATGAATTTCTATTTCTTGTTACTCATTTGTTTAAAAGTCTCTTCAATAATATTTTTTTTAATTTAATTTTTTATGTTCCGCTTTTGCATAACGATTCCGAGGTAAATACCTTACAAACTTCAAATCAAAGTAACTCAAAGAAGGTATACAACATAACAATTAGGTACACATAAGCAGAAAAAAAACATCGTTTCATAATTCAAGCGAACCACTTGTTTTTTGTGAGTTTAAACAATTATGTTGTATCGCATAGCGTGGGAAAATTTTTTCCAATTTTTGTTTTTTGCCTTTCTTGTTTAGCATACAATTTGTACTTATAATTCGGAAAAGCATTTCACTTTTTGTTTAAACAATAGTTTTTATTTTTCGCTTTCTTTTAATTTTTCCCGTTTTGCATAATAAATGCATTGTTTATTGTTGGTAGGCCTATTTATTTGGATATTTTCCTTTTCAATTTCCAAAAACAACCACCACAAAAAAAATTAACATAAAAATAATGCAATTGATTGTATTCATAGTTTACTGATTGATTTTTATTATTTTTTTTTTTTAAATAATTTTATAAATATTTTCATGTTTTGTGCTCGACCAAGCTTCTAATTAATGGCAAGGACCTTTGGTTAAAAGACGACTTTGACAAATAAATATTGTGAGCAACTTTTTCATGGCAATTTTATTATATTATGCTTCAGAATTTTTGCCAGAAATCTGCTGAGAGGCAGTTTGTCGAAGAATATTTGTTCGTATATCGTTGTTTTGTTCGAGATAGCTGAGTCGGGGGATTGAACGTACTACCCACAAAACTAAGGTGACTTAAGGCGCAATTTAAAATAGTATCTGTAAACAAATCTTTAAGGATTGGCACCCGTGAAATATTAAGTCAAACAGAAAGTATAAGCTTAACTTTTGAGAATTCTAGAAATGAGTTAACAAATGTTTAAAAAATGCTTTAAAACTGATATACACATTGACCATCTTTCTAAAGATGATGGTAAACATCCCATTTACCATGGATATAGAATGGATTTAGGATGGCTTAGGTAGAGAATGAAGTAAAGAACTTAACATTTCACGACTCTGTTGCCTGTGGATGAAATATAAAAATTGCAAAGACTTCGATAGCGATCTCTTTACGCCCAGTTTTTAAGCAGTTTACGATGAGCTAGCAATACGATGCAGTCTAGTAGGTAGCGTTTTGTATCCCTTCAGTTCAAATACCAGATCAGACATTTCAAATTAAACGAAATATGAAAAAATATTTCTTCGGCTACTTGTTCTCTGAGAAACTAGATCGTAATGCTGATTCAAGGGCTGTAATGACCAATTATGTATTATGTATATAGCTATACGATGCAATTTGAGTTCATTCTAGAGAATAGGAAGTATTCTAAGAATTATAAGTAAGTTCAGCGTGAAGCACACTCAGATAAAGTAGACTGAACGAAAACTGGGTATATAGTATGGATACTATCAGAGTCAATGCATCATTAGCCATTTACAAAACTGCATTTACCCTAATCCTTTCTAAATCCTACTGTGTTTGAAAGCACTACTTCCACCAAAATATAACACAAAAAAATTGTTTTCAAATATTTAAAGACCTAACGAAAGCACTTTCAAACGTTCTATGGCTTTGTGCAGAACAGATAATTAAATAAAAACTTTTTCAACCATTATTAACATATTTTCTTGCCATCAAATCTATTTCTTTTTTTTTTCTTTTTTTTCACACCAACGCCTTCGCCTTTACCCAACTAGATAACAAGAAAAAGTGGGGGGAAAGAATTATTAGCCAAGCTTTTAATTATAAAAAATTAAATTATACGCTTAAAAAACAGAAAAGAAATATAAAATAACCAAAGCGAACAAAAGATGATGATTGCTTAAAAATACCTCTTTAACACCCTCATTAATTATTAAACACGTTAAAATGAATGGCAAAAAAAAAATAAAGAAAATAGAAACCAGCAAAGCTAAAAAGGGGAGAGAAAGAAAGCATATTCTTGACACTGTGTTCTATTTTGAAAAGGATATTTAAACAAAAAAAAATTGTGTTTTTTTTTTGTGGTTTCTGCTAGCGACTTTAATGATTTAGCATAACAACATTTGCTCAAAAGGGTAAAATAGATCTCAATTTGCCGTGAACAGCAGAAACAAACTTGACAACAAGCAAGTGATTAAAGAAAGACAAAAAGAAAAAGGTTTTTCTTAAGTGTTGGCAATTATCTTTAAAAAAAAAACATTTTTTAAGGCACATTATTACTTGGCTAAGGGCTATAAAAGACACAAATTAGCCGTATTCTATATACAATAGTATACAGAGCATTCATTTTTTTTTTTTTTTTTTTTTTTTTTTTTTTTTTTTTTTTTTTTTTTTTTTTTTTTTTTT
>QOCX01000162.1:170041-198332 GCA_005959815.1 Sarcophaga bullata
TCTTCTTTATTTAAAGAAAGTATATTTGAAGAGAAAAAATTTTTTTTTCTTTTGGATTTGTAGTTTACACTTGAAGAAATTAGATGGTCGGAAGATAACATCCATAAATTTTGTTTCCCACCAGTTTTTCAAATTATTTATGTCAGATTCCCTAAATTCCACGATCTAAAGGAAGTATTTTATTATTATTATTATTGCTTTTATATAATTTTTCTTTCTATTTTATTCTTTATATTGTAATTTAAATAGAAAAAAAAATTTTTTTTTTGCCTAAGGGTATACAGTAGTAAAGAGTAAAAAAATTTTACCATATTTTTTATAACAAAAAAATTCTTTGTTTTAAAACTTTTATATTTTATTTGTTTTTTATCTTCACCAAAAACGTTTATAAAAAAATAAGCGCAGAGAAAATGAAAACATAAAGTTTATGCTGTTAAGAATTTTATTACTTTTGAACCGCAGAGATTAACAAAAAAGGACAAACGAGAACAAAAAAGACCAGGATATTAAAATTATTTGTTTATGGCTTAATAATCGTAGAAAATAATAATTTTCAGTTGCTTTTTTTTATGAGCTGGCTAAACTCCATAACTTTATGATTTGAAAAAAGAAATCAAGAAATTGCAAAATGAAAATAATTTCATTGCATACTTTAAAGGGTTGAACAGTTCATAGAAGAAACTAAAAAACAATTGCATATTTTATGGCATTTATTTATTTACTATCTTAATTATTTTGAATTTTATTATGTTTAAATTAAATTAATTAATAACCGTATGCTCAATTACAATAATGGCTGTGGTGATTGAATATTTTTTTACGTTGTATGATTTGATATTATATGGTGTTGGGTTTATTGTTTCACTCTGTGTTACTCCCATTTCGAAATATATCTGAAAGGTTACGTTCTATGTTTTCTTTTCTTTTGTTTTATATATTTTCAGCTGCATCTCAAAATTGGTAGCAACTGTGCAAAGATAATTATAAAACAACAACTTGAACAACTTTCTTAGCTATAAGCCTTCTTCTACACCATGAATCTCCTTTGTTTGTGTAAAAACACTAACAGCAGAGCTGTGCTGTCAGCAATCTCTACAACCAAACTCATATACTTTCTTTATTTGCTAATGCACATCACATCATATATGCCGTTATCAAAAGCTGCATCGTCGACAAAATTACGCGAAGAATGCAAGGAATTAGCAGCAAAATCACAGTGCCAATGCATACCCATAATGTCCGATATTCAAATTGAATGTCCTGTCAATGATCCCAAATTAACAATTAAAATACGTGCTGGCGATCATGTTATGATAGAGTGCTACAATATCAACTATAAAGACTATAAATTGTTGCCTAATATGGCCATTGGCAATACATCACAGGTACAAATTCAAGGTTGTCCATTGCCAGGACATTTATCGATAGCCAGTATACCCCAGCAGCTGGGCGTGAAACAATACACCACACTATTATTCGATAACAATAATGACTTGGGCACGAATGTGACACGTGATCATTTAAGTGATTTACATGGCTTACGTCGTTTACGTTTTAGCACTTCACGTTTGTTACATATGCCTGAGGATCTGTTCTACGATTACTCTTTAAGAAACCTTACTTGGCTGGATTTACGTTCAAACAATGTAGATTTACCCGTGGATATATTCTCGAAATTGGAAAATCTCAATTACATAGAACTGGGCTTTAATCGTTTAAAGTCATTGCCTCAAGGCATTTTCCGTAATCAGCACAAGTTGCATGTTCTAAATTTATGGAGCAATGAACTGCGTAATCTAAGCAAAAATATATTTGAAGGCGTTACTTCGCTAACGGACTTGGATTTAAGCAACAATGGCATTGAAACCTTCAGACCAGATGTCTTTGAACTGTTAACTAATCTCACGACCATCAGTTTAAATGGCAATCGCTTTAAAGCATTGCCTGAAGATCTTTTCAAAAAGAACCGCAATTTGTCGCAAGTAAAACTAATTAATAATCGCGTACCCTTAAGGAGTCTACCGGCAGAATTTTTTGCCCATCTACCCGAATTGAAAGATGTGCGCCTCACTTGTGACTTGGAATCACTGCCGGGTGACTTATTCAGAAACTCTTCAAACATCGCTACCATATCCCTAGCAGGCAATAAGTTAAGCAATCTGCCCGAGGGTCTATTCGAAAGTCAACATAATCTAATAGATTTGGATTTATCACAGAACTATTTAACCCTATTGCCCGAGGAATTATTTCGAAATACACGTAAATTGGTCAACTTGAAGTTGTCCAATAACCAGTTAACCGAAATTCAAGGGTAAGTTCAACAGTCGTGCCATTTTACTCTGAACTATACTCCTATGCTTTAGGCTTGCTGTTGAAAAAAATTAATAAAATTTCTGATTTTGTTTTCAGGAATCTCTTCTCAGCAGTAACGAATCTCAGGACACTGGATCTCAGCAATAACAGGCTCGCTACCATTGACTTAAATGCCTTTGCTAGCACCCAAAATATACAGGAAATCAATTTGGAAAACAATCTACTGACACTGATCGAACCCTACAGTAGTGTTATGGAAAATATTGAAACAGGCCTAGGCTCACCGTTCCATTATGTTAGGAATTTGCGTAAACTTAATTTACGCAATAATTCCATCATGTATATCTATCAGGACTGGAAATATCAATTGCTCGACTTGGAAGAGCTGGATTTAAGTTATAATAATATCTCCACTATGGACGAAAATGATTTTCAGTTCTTAACCAGGAATGAATTAAAATTGAATTTGACACACAATCAATTGAGAATGGTGAACTTACAGGCCATAGAGACTTTGCAAATCACCAAGATTGACAAAAAGATTATAATCGATTTGAATAATAATCCGGTACAGTGTGATTGTGTCCTATTGAGTTTTGTGCAATATCTGCGTGGTGAAAAAGCCCAGGAACTAGGCAAACATATTATATTGGATACCAGTAATCTGTCATGTAATCATCCGGAGAATTTAAAAGACAAGCCTGTAAAATATGTAAACCCTATGGATTTATTGTGCCCGCTCGATCATGAGGACACAAAACCTAAACGTTGTCCTAGAGGTTGCAACTGTTGGGTTAGGTCCTTGGACAAGGTTTTAATGGTGAATTGTTCGAATGGTAACTTTACGAAAATACCCGGACTACCTAGGATTGAACAACTAAAACTAAGTGGCACTGAATTATATTTGGAAAACAACGAGCTCATGAAACTACCTCTGGCTAAAACGCCCGGTTATGCAGAAGTCACCAAACTTTACATAGCCGGTAACAATTTGACTAGCATAGACAGCAACCATTTGCCTGCACAATTAGTTGAGTTGGATGTACGACACAATCAACTGGAATACTTTAATGCGACAACCATAAACTTTTTAAACAAAAGTCGTAGCTTACATGCACTATATTTGTCTGAGAATCCCTGGATGTGTACGTGTGAGACAAAATCCTTATTAATGTTTGTGCAAACAAAATACAATTTGATCCGAGACTTTTCGAAAATGACTTGTTCTAACTTCATGGAACCCAAATATTTCAGTGAACTGTCTATTAATGATATATGCTCTGAAAATGAACTGTACATAGCAGTGAGTATAGCTATTTCCATGGTGGGTCTATTAGTAGGCTGTTTAGCGGCCTTATACTATAAATATCAAAAGGAGATTAAAATTTGGCTTTATGCCCACAATATGTGCCTTTGGTTTGTTACCGAAAAAGAGCTGGACAAAGATAAGAAATATGATGCCTTCATATCCTATTCCCACAAGGATGAACAGTTCATAGCTGACTATTTAGTGCCGCAATTAGAAAATGGTACACCACCATTTAAGTTGTGTGTTCATGTGCGTGATTGGATGGTGGGTGAATGTATACCGGATCAGATTGTTAGATCCATAGAGGATTCAAGAAGGACTATCGTAGTGCTATCACAAAATTTCATTGAATCGATGTGGTCGAAAATGGAATTTAATGCTGCCCATCAGGCTTCACTTAATGAGGGCCGAGCAAGAGTTATAGTGATATTATATGGTGATATAGATGTGGAGAATTTAGACGCAGATTTGAAATCCTATCTCAAAATGAATACCTATCTGAAATGGGGTGATCCATGGTTCTGGAGTAAATTGCGTTATGCAATGCCTCACGCTGGAAATACAGATCTTAAGGGATTAGTGAAAACCTCTTTGAAAGGTTCAACTGATGACAAACTGGAACTGATTAAACCCTCACCGGTAACCCCCACACTAACAACACCCCCTGGCGAAACGACAAAGAATCCTTTAGTGGCTCATCTAAACGGTGTGGGTGCACCGCAGACAGCGGTTATGTTTGCCAATGGCAAGACACCCAGCTATTATACGAACGGTAAAACTACAGCCAATTGTCATATCAATGGTGCTTTCATTATCAATACAAATGCCAAACAGAGTGATGTATAGAATTGGGAGAAGGCGGAAATGTTTCAATTTGATGATGTACTCTATCGATGAAACATTCAAGCGCTTAAACGACAACCACTACCACCACCAGCATCATTAAATCAAGGACGACAACAACAACAACAACAACAACAACAAGAACAACAACAACAACAATATTATGAATCTATAAAATGAAAACCAATTAAAGGAAATCTATATACACATATATCTATACAGTATACAACACAAACAACAACAATATCAGACTGAAGGGACTAAAAGTGCATTGAAAAGCCTAAAAAACTACACAACAGCACTGCATACAATCAATAAAAAAAAATAATTTTGATTTCATTTAAAAAAAAAATGAAAATACGTTTCAAGATGTTTTAAGCTTTTCATTAGCTTTACATTCGACCTAGATTAGGCTAGGCTTTTTTAAGGTTTTAACAATTAAAGCTTTTTCTTTTTCACAAGTACAATTCAAAGAGCTTTCGTTAGTTTTAGTTTTTTTTTTTTAATCTTTCTTTAAAAAAATCGCTTTTAGCAAGTCTCGATGATTAGATTGAAATTTTTCTTTTACTTTTGAAAGAAGTATAATTAAAATACAAGTTTTTTTTGTTGACTGCCACCAATTGGGGTCCCTATATTACAAAAATTGTTTTTTTTTTTGTTTTTTTTTTTTTATAAAAGATACACTCGCTTAATTTCAAAGCTCAAATATAAGTTTTTAGTTTGTAAGATTTTTATATTTTTTTTTTATTTTTTAGTTTGAAATAAAATTCAATAAATTTAGGTTAAATTGTAATAAGGACTTGAAACCAAGAATCTTATAAAAAATTTTTTTTTTAAGAATTTTGAATCTCATTGAAAAGGAAAAAAAACTCGAAAGGTTCAATATTATTATAGATCAATAAAGAAGTAAGAGAAAAAGAATAAATAAGTATATAATTAAAAAAAAATAAAAAATAATAAAAAAAAAACAAGAAATTAAGAAAAACAAAGATTGCCTTCTATGTGTAAACATAAAATATTTTATATAGAATACATTTTATAAAAACAAAATAAATATTTAAAAAAAAAACAAAATAAACAACAACAACAACAAAGGAATAAAAATATTTAATTTAATTTAAATTTACAAGCAAACGAGAGAACAAAAAACCAAAAGAATGTACATAAATTCTCGAATTTTTTATCAATCAACTAATTTCGTTTACATTTGAGTTTTTATTCGAAAAACAATAAAAAATTTTAATTATTTTCTTATTATTTTTAACATTTTCTTGTAGAGAAAGTTACATTTTCAAAGGAAATAGTTAGTGTGTATAAAAAAAAGTAATTCAATTTTTCTCAATTTTTATTTCCTTAATAACAAAATTCTCTCCTCTATTGTTTTTGAGTGTAAAACATGCGATATTTACTTACACATAAATATCGATATAACCTCACTTTATAATACTGATTATATTGAATCGTATCGCGCTTAATTAAAATTATAATAATTTTTATATACTAAATCTTATGTAACCATATGGTATAAGTATGTATTTGTATAAATCTTCAATGTATGTATGTATTTAAAATCATTTGTACTCTCTTATTCATATTCATATGCTCTCCCCCCGTCATTTTCATAAAACAAACATTCACTCACAATCGATTAATAAAACAAAAGAAAGAAAAAAACAAAATATTG
This sequence comes from Sarcophaga bullata, assembly GCA_005959815.1. Classification (NCBI taxonomy): domain Eukaryota; kingdom Metazoa; phylum Arthropoda; class Insecta; order Diptera; family Sarcophagidae; genus Sarcophaga; species Sarcophaga bullata. The sequence goes on from QOCX01000162.1 coordinate 176,191, forward strand.
AGAAACAAAACAAAAAACAAAAACAGAAATAAAAAAAAATGCTGATATTTAGTATAATTATGTCGATTTATGTAAAATTAATGTTAAATTTTGAAGTAAATTAAAAAGCAACAACAACAACAAGAAACCTTTAATTTAAGATATAATAAAATTATTATGAATTATTATTACGAATTATTATTATTATTATTATTATTATTGTAATAAAAATAAAAATTAATAAATAAGTGAAAAACAAAAACAAAAAACAAAAACAAAATAAAACAAATAAACAAACAATGTATATTTTAAAAATAATTATTAGAATTCATAATTAATTACACAGTCTAATGTTGTTAAAGATTAAATTCGATTCTAATTGGCTAGAAGGTTATAAAACACACCAATATCAATCAATGAAATATTTATTTAGGGTGGAATAAAAATATTTGCCTTTGTCATTTAAATTTTTAAATGTACTCCACAACTAAGCTGTAATTGCTGCGAGCGTGAGAACTTATTTCGGCATACCTTTTCCAGTATTTCGTCAGCTCTAACAACTATCCATCCATCCATTAATTTTAGGGCTGAAATGATGACGGACTTGTCTATGCACAAGAAAATTAAGGACGCACACAAACAATAGCCTAGAATCCAAGCCGCATGATCGTTAAAGGTTAATGAACTGCTCAAAAAAGTGAAATAATGTGTCGTGTGCTGAGCACCACTTTACACCGTCACAATATCGACATATTGGCGAAACCTCTAAAGCGCGTAGTCGGACCCAAAGTTGCTATGTAGTTTACCTTCTTCCTAAAAGTCAACGTGAATGTCATATAAAAGGGAAATTGTGCATTGATTCTACAAACAAGGAGACGAACATCAACAATGTCCGTTAAAAAGAGCGTAAATTGCATTCAGTTGTTTTCAGCTTCTAAAAGAGAAGATTCATATTGCTTTTTTTCAGCTTTCAATTATACACTCAAAAAAATATTACAGTAGTATTCACTAAAACACGATGACAAATAATCTCCCATTTTTTTTGAAGAATATTTGTCAAGTTAAATACGCAGTCTTTAGGGATTTGGCGATGTACATTTTTTTCCTATATTTTCCACTACATACACAGTAGTTAAATTTGAAAATATAGGGTTACACTTTTCTCACTCACATTTTTATCATGTCCTCTTTTGTGCGAGTTCTGGTTATAAAGGCACAGTATTAAGGCCTGATTACCGGTAAGACGAAGGGATTTCTCACGAAAAAAACAAAATACTGTTCGCGTTTTCCGTATAAAAAGACGAACAAGTGAAAGTATTCACCTTAATTACATAAAGCCAAAGGAAACAAGATGAGTAGATGAGTAGATGAGTTTTTTAATGAATACAGAATTGATTCACTATTTAATTCTATTGCTATGACTGTATAATTCCAATAAGAGTATGCTAACCTGAATGGCAAAAGTCAGCATCATAAAATGTATGCTATCTTAAGGCCTAGGCCATAAAAACAATTCCCTTGTTGCAACATCTACACGCAATTTATCTTTAAAAAAATTGATTCTTTTCCCGTAATAAGTCTTATTATATATGCCCTAATAGGAGTTGTTCAGTAGTTATTCATTTAATGCCATACTATGTACAAGTATTTTAAAGTTGCACTACAGATTTGCATGAAGTCTGAAGCCTTTAACGTCTCATCTAAATAATTAATTAACGTATCCGTATTTGATATTTTCACTTACTAACTATTTTAGTGTAATTATTTTGCTGTCTCATTGTCATACTACTTCAAGAAATAATCGATTAATTACTTTACTCAAGTAGTTTTCAATTTTTATCATTTCAGCAAAAACACACTCTTGCTGGTATGAGACAATATGAATTGTTTCAGTAAAACTTTTTATATCCATATTGTGGTATTAACAATCTTAAATATTTCAAGGTTTAATTGCCTGAATTTTCTCCAGCTAAATTATGAAGTGAAAATATCAAATTGCTCTCTATCGGGTATGATGTTGATCCGTTACTATTTAATTAAATGCCCAGCTATAGACGATAAGCTGCAGGTGATTGTGGGTCCTGGTCAACGAGTAAAAGTCAAATGTTTTGATCATCTGGAATATCTAGAATTTGAAAAGTTATTGCCCACTTTGTCGTTAGAAGATATTGCCGTTGTTGAGATAAGAAATTGCCCCCTCTCAGCATCTAAGCCTATACAATTAATAATGCAGCAACTTGGTATTCGAGAAATGAAAACTTTAATATTAAACAACAAAGAAGAATTGGGCAATAATTTAAATCAAATTCAATTCAGCAATCTAAGAAGATTAAGTAACTTAACACTTATAATGGATAGTGTGACTTCAATACCAGAAAATTTATTCAGCCACAGTGATTTGGAAAATTTAGAATCTTTGGATTTTGATACGAATTTAACAACACTGCCGGATAATGTATTTAAAAACTTAGCCAATGTTGACTTTATAAAATTGGGCAAAAATCTACACTTTTTGCCAAACGATATATTTCGTTATCAAACCAAATTAATTGAATTGGTTCTGAGCAATAATAAATTACGAAATATAACGAAAGACCTGTGGCAATTTAATACAAATTTGAAGAGTTTACATTTGCAAAACAATCGAATTGAGACCTTAGCAACAGATAGTTTGAAATCACTTAGCGAACTAATACGGCTTCATTTAGATGGCAATTGTTTTATCGACCTACCGAATAATCTTTTGAAATACAATACGAAATTAGCAGAGTTTACCTTGAGCAATAATCGAGTTGCTTTAACTAGTTTACCCTCGGGATTGTTAGCAAATTTGTCTCATTTGTATGAGGTAAAATTGAGTTGCGGTTTGGAGACAATTCCATCAGATTTATTTGAAAATTCAAAAAATCTGATTATTTTAACGATAACAGATAACAGATTGACACATTTGCCGAACAAATTCCTAGAGGATCAGAAAAGTTTAAAATTTTTAAATTTGTCAAGAAATAATTTGAGCCTCTTACAAATGGATCTGCTAACGAACACAAAGGAATTGGAAATTTTGGACGTTTCGTTTAATAATCTTTCATATTTGACAAGGTAATTATAGGCAATAGCATGTATAAGAATAATACTGATCTTTTTTTCGCCCGCTTACAAAACATTATTTCTAAAGACAGGTAGGCACAGGTACAAAGTATAAAAGTTTTCAATTACATACATACAGAATTACATACATAATTGGTATCACACCACTTATGTTGTGTGTGTTAGTTTTTTACAAGAGAGGCAGGACCTACAGTTTAGTGGCAACTACGAACAACAGATTTTTTGATTTCTTCGCAATTTTATTTACTTTCAGAGGTTTTACCAAAAATTTTCTGAGAGAAAGTCGTTTTCTTAGAGGCGCTTGGACCTGGAGGGTTTGAGTCGAGACCTCACGTGTTGCTTATAGACACACAAGCTCAGCAATAATATTGCATCGTCTGTATCAATGGGTTCTTGATGTTTTGGGCAAGAAAGTTAAATGAAATGTTCGCTGAAATGAACTCATTTTTCCAGTGTTGAAACAAGCATTAAAGCGCACCGCTTTCTTAAGACAGTATAAGAAATACATCACTTCAGCTGATACTTGCAACTCACATATATGGGTCGGTGCATCGAAGTCTATTTTGAGGCTTCTCGATCAAGTACAGGAAAGGGCGAAGGTGCTCATTTGGCTTGTGTTTCACTGTTCTATCGCTACTACAGTGGATTTTGATCGAGCAAAATAAAGCGACTTATTCCCGAGGAAAATATATACGTACGTAACTCTAATCGCTCTTGTAGAGCTCGTGGGCCAGTGAATTGGATTAGTTCTTTAGCCAGACTGCTTGTATGTTAAACAACGTTCTTGCAGAGGTGTTTCGTGTCACTTAAGACATAAAAAGCTTTAATTCTAGTGTTCATAAATACGACACCCTCTTTCCTGCTTCCCATAACATATTTTCCAAATTCCAACACAATAAACTGCATGAGTAGGGGCCATCCCCTGAGTGTTGGTCGTAGAAAACAAAAAAAATGAAACTAAATTTATACGATAGCAAGCAAAGATTGCATATTTATTCATATGCATAGGCATTCAGTTGAAAGGCAGCATATCAAAATAAACTTTCTGACTGAGAGATACTTTAGAATAGGTTGCAGCAATAGAGTTTCTTAACCAAATTTCTTTAAACTAGATTTATTCTCACCAAACATTGGATGATTTTAATGTTAAAAATAAAATGAAATTTGAAGAAAAAAATTTAAATTTAGTATCATGCTATTTAAAATGTTTTAACGGATAGAAAAAATGGTGGGCTTTGCAGATAAGATAAGATAAGGTTATTCAGAGAACATATACTACGAACTCGTTAGATAGAATATATGTGTACATACATACGTATGTAAATAACATAATGAATCTTTTATTTTCAGTGATCTATTTAAAGGCTGCAGTCAATTAGAAACTTTACTGTTCAACAATAATAGATTAACGGCGGATCAACTATTTTTATTATTCCCTTTACGTTTTAATTCAAAATTAAAAACGATTAACTTAAGCAATAATTTAATCACAAAAATCTCAAATGATTGGTTTGTACCATACTTCTTGGAAGTTTTCGATTTGAGTTACAATAACATTACAATGCTAAGCGATACACTGTTAATGACTTTTCTTACGTACAATTTGGAATTCATTTTAAGACACAATCAAATCAAAACAGTTTATATCGAAGGATATGATGGAAATGATGGCAAAGACATTCAAAATCAACATTTAAAAGTGGATTTACATTATAATCCTATACAATGCGATTGTAAGCTGTTGAGTTTCGTGGAGATTTTTCAAAATCCCATCAAAAAATTTCCCTTACGAGACAATGTACAGTTTGTGGTAAAAAATCTAACATGTTACGAACCCAAAGAGCTTAAAGGCGAAGTAGTTAAAAACTTGGAACCATCACGTCTATTGTGCGAAGAAAAGCAAAACTGTCCTGTTGAGTGTTTGTGCTATACAAGATCATTTGATCAACTATTTGTGATTAATTGTACCAATAGACAACTGAGGACAGTACCCCAGTTACCAAATATAATGGAATTTTCTTTAAAAGGCATTGAATTAAATATGCAGCAAAATGAACTGATCAACCTACCATTGGCAGAGGCACCTGGCTATGCAAATGTAACACGATTGCTGTTATCCGACAATCGCCTAAAGCAGATAGAATGGCAACAACTGCCTGTAAACCTAACCCATTTGGATATACGCAACAATATGGTGGAAAGTTTAAACATCGATACCCTGATCTTTATGAATGCCAGCAAGTTGAAGCAGGTTTATTTGTCTAATAATTCATGGATTTGTGATTGTGATGCCCGTCCATTATTGCGTTTTACCCAAAGCAATATGCCAGTGTTTAAAGATTTTTCCAATATGACCTGTGCCAATACTAAAGAATTGACATTTTTCTATAGCCTGGAAGACTTGTGTGCAGATGGCCGTAATAAGTATATCATTTTGTTTGTACTTCTTTCCCTACTTAGTTTCATATTGGCTTTCTATTACAAATATAAAATGGAAATAAAAATCTGGCTATACGCCCATAATATGTGCTTGTGGTTGGTAGCAGAGGATGAATTGGATCACGATAAGCTTTACGATGCATTTATTTCGTATTCAGCTAAAGATGAAGATTTTGTTTTGGATGTTTTACTGCCCGAACTGGAAAATGGCCAGCCGCAATTCAAATTGTGTGTCCATGTGCGCGACTGGCTTGTCGGTGATTGTATACCGGATCAGATACTACGTTCCATAGCCGAATCGAAAAAGACGATTGTTATTTTAAGCAAGAATTTTATAGAATCCGTTTGGGCAAAACTGGAATTTAAAGTCGCCCATCAATCTGCCTTAACGGAGGGTAGAGCTAAAGTCATAGTCATAATTTACGAGGACATTGGCAATATTGATACTTTAGATGATGATCTGAAGACATATTTAAAGATGAATACTTATTTGAAATGGGGTGATCCATGGTTTTGGAAGAAATTACGTTACGCTATGCCGCATGTTACACAACATCACAATGAATTATTTGATAACATACAACTAAGAGATGTGAATAAATAATACAATAAAATTTAAGAAAAAAAAATATTTTCATAAAAAATTTAAAACCCTAAAAGGAATTGTTTGTTTATAAACAAAAGAATCAGAATTAAATTAAAAAAAAAGATAAAAAAATATTTAATATTGAACTCGATTGCTTATATTGTAAAGATTATAAAGATGAAGTGGTGCAGGTTTTAAGGTGCTTGGTTACAAAGTCAACTTCGAATGCGAATGAAGAGAAAAACTATGTCAACATAGTTCTCGAATTTTAAAAGTTAAGAAACTTCTATTCCCCTTCAAGCAATCTAATTAGGTTGAGAAAATTTCTTAAATTAAACTTATTATTGTTAAACTTAAATTTTAATTTAATTCAACCTTAATTAAAGAATTTCTCATAGAGCACAGAGACCATTGAAACGGAACAAGAATATGAACAGGGGCGTTTAAAAGCCTAATGTATAGCACTGTCTTCCATTAGTTTTAAATTTAAAACACACAGCTGTGTAAGTGTACACATACATAAAGGCATACACCCATTATGCTTGTGTGTGTTTAGTTACATACATAAGCGACAGGTCCTATCATTTAAAGTCAACTCCGAACTAATTTGTGAGAAACTTTTCATACCAACACTCAGAGTTTTTGCCAGAAATCTGCTGAGAGGAAGTCGCCGAAAAAATATTTTTTTCATATTTCGTTTGCTGGAGATGTCTGGCCTGTGATACGTCGTATATTACAAAAACTGTTTACAGTTTAAAGTTAACTCCGAGTAACAGATTTTAGAAACTTTTATAGCGAATTTATGCTTACTCTCACGTTTTTGCTAGAAATCATTTGAGAGGAAATCGCTGAAGAAATATTTCTGTTTTATACTTGGTTTTGTTGAAGATGTCTCACCAGGGATTTGAACCGTTGTCTCACTTGTAATAAGCCAAATCACTACCTACTAGACTACGGCGACTTCAAGTATTTGCACACTGCATTATAGACAAAATACGCTGCCTGTAGAGGTCTTTCCTGTCACTTATGATATAAAGGGATTTAAATTTAGTGCCAACAAACACTACTCCCTCTTTCCACCTTTCTCAATATATTTTCCTAGTTGCACCACTATGCACTCTCCTGGGTGTTGGTCATGCAAAACAATAGCGAACAATAACAAAGATTGCATAGTCATTCATATGCATAAGTATTTAGTTTAAAGGTACCATAATGCCATTAAATTTCTCGGTCAAAAATGCTTTGAAAAAAATATTTTTTGATTATTCTGATACTCAGGCGTATAAAAAGCTCAAACAAAATTCATAATATTATGTAGCGAGCACTGAGCATAGTCACCTTTTGCTTTACATTCAGAACAGAAAACATTTGAACTTGAGAACTGGAGAATTATGACCAACTACGGTGAAGAATATATGGGGATTTGAACATGACAAAATACTACCAATATTCTAGCAGTAATCGAATGTTTGCTTTAGAATTAAAGCCATGAAATCAATTAAATACCTTTTACACTCACGGAAAATATCTACATACAACGGGGTATTTATTTATTTATTTTTTTTTTTGTTTTTTCTAATAATTTCTAGGTTATATTTGTGTACATATGTACTCGATTTTGCTTTCAAACATTATTAATTGTGACTGCCTTACGGCAGGGGAAAAAGTCTACATACAGTTGTGTATGTAGACAGCGGTGTGTAGACTTTTTACTTTAACTGTACCATTATCCATTGTCATATACACGAAACGAAAAATGATCATCTTCTGCTGTACAATAATAATAAAAATCATAATATATAGAGTTACACATATCAGTAGTTAAACATATATGGTAGTAGAAGAATGAAATCAAATTCATTAAACAATTGGCAAGAGTAAAGAAAAATCAATTAAATTAAAAAATTTTTTTTAAAAATATCTTTCTATTTCAGATTCAATTGACCTAACATGAGTATACTATGAAATCAAATACAATATATTGTAGTCTGCTATTATTGTTTATAAATTATGAAAATTTCTTAGCTTTTGCTGCTCACCTCCTAAATGAGAGTACAATTGCTAAATATGATGTAGAAATTGAATACGATTTTTATATAAAAATCGAATGCTTTACTATGATGAATTATAAAGAATTTACAAATTTAATATACAACAGCAGCAGCCATCAAGGAATACGAAATGAAACTTTTACTTTAAAAATATTCAATTGTCCACTGCCGGATGATGGCAACTCTTTAACGGATATGTTCAATAAACTCGGCATTATTTATTATCACGAGCTTATGCTGAAATCAAACGACAAATATTTACGCTTAACGAAACATCACTTCAGGAATATTAGAGACTTAACGAGATTAACATTGGATTTGAAAATTTGGAATAACTTACCCGAGAATCTATTTGAAGATGTTTCACTGAAATCTCTACAAACTTTGGATCTCTACACGAATGCTTCATTTATACCGGGGAATATTTTTAATAATTTGGAAAATCTCATCTCTCTTAAGCTAGGCTTTAACGTAGAGAGCCTTGGCTATGAAGTGTTTCGCAAACAAACAAAACTCAAAACCTTAAATTTAGCTCACAACAAATTAAAACATCTCCATCCCAATGTATTCAAAACCAATGTCCAGCTATTTAATTTATATTTACAAAATAATTCCCTTCAAAGCCTACCTCAAGACATTTTTAAGTCCTTAACAATGCTAAGGACACTCAATATAAATGAAAATAAATTTCAATATTTGCCAACAAAACTTTTGGAGAATAATGATAAAATTCGAGAATTTACTTTAACTAAAAATTATTTCACAATTTTGAAACTGTCAGACTTTTTCTTATTTGATGTGGAAAAATTGGAAAAGGTGGCAATACAATGCGTTTTTGAAAACCTAGAAGAAAATGTTTTCTTTAATTCTTCCTCTATAAATACTATTGTATTGAATCATAATCATTTAGAATTCTTGCCGAAAAATTTATTACAACATCAACAAAAGCTGCTTAAATTGGATTTATCATACAACCATTTGAAAGCATTGCCAGACGGCTTCTTTGACAATAGCAAGGAGATAAGGAGTATAAAATTATCCCATAATTATTTGACGACAATTGAAAGGTTAGTATATTATCATGTAATATATTATAATACTAATATTCTATTATTATATTATAATATTTAGGACCCTCAGGAGCAACAGGACCCTATTAACTTTAATTGAGTTTGAATAACCAGGCCAAATCCACAAAATAGAAATTGCAATCAATTTACTTTTTTCTTTGTTATGTGAGGGGACAAACATTTAATCTCTGGCTATACATACATACATATTTACATAATTGGTGATTACAACCATTTAGTCAGGATTACAACCTAGGTTCTCACACCACATATATGTATTGTGTGTGTTAATCTATAATTTATAGTCGATTTCGAACGACATATTTGTGAGAAACTTTTCATGGCAATTTTTCAGTCAGTAATCTGCTGAGAGGAAGTCGCCGAAGAAATATCTTTTCCATATTTCTGCTGACACACTGATTCCAATTCAAAATCGGAAATTGTGGAATACTCATTACGATTTTTTTTTCAAGGTGGATTGAAAACCATGGGTTATTTGTTATCGCTATTGATAACGCTCCAGTCGAAAAAGTTTTACAATAAAAAAAGAGAGAGTATGATAAAGACAAAGAACTGTACTTTTTGGTAGGCATATCGGAAAAGGTCTTCTTTGTGAACCTAAAAGGGAGACAATCTTTCACCTCATGTGTCACTTTCTGACGTCCGTGACAGAGGTCTTTTATATAAAGCAAGATAATAATAAGATTCGTATGAGTTTCCACTAGAGAATGTTTAAATATTGATTATGTTGCCACAATGGGCTTTAATGATGGTCTAAGAGTACTTTTCTTCTTTGAACAAAGATCAGCAAACTGGCCTAAACCAACTTAAGATAAAAAAAAAACAGAGGCAATCCAAATACACCCACAAACATACATAATTAGTTATTTAAATTCCTTAATCAGGATTACGACCTAACTTCTTACGCCACTTATGATGTGTGTGTTAATTTCATACATGAATGGTGGAACCTACAGTTTAAAGTCGACTTCGACTGACAGATGGTAATTTATTTTACTCTCAGAATTTTTGCCAGAAATTTGGTGTAGGAAAGTCGCCAAAGAAATATTTTTTTCGTTTTGTTGGTGATGCCTGACCTGAGGCTTGACCGTGGCCTCATGTCTATCTACTAGACTACGACGACTTCAGAAATTTTTAGATATATTTCTCCAAATTCTCATGATTGTTACGAAAACCTTTTCCTTAAAAATTTAAATTTTTAATCTCTTTCTTACAGCACAGCCTTTGCAGATTTGCCGCAATTACAATTGCTGGATTTGAGCGACAATCGTTTAAATTCCATTGATTTTACACCAGAACTACAGACCAACTATAATTTGGAAACTATAAATTTGAAAAACAACTCAATAAGCGATCTACAAATATTCCATAAACATCTACCACGACATTTAAAAACTCTGGATTTAAGCTTCAATCAAGTCCAATGGGTAATTGGTAAAAATTTTGAATTGTTATACACTGATAATCTTATATTAAACTTAACACACAATCGAATATATACGATAAAAATTGATGATTTTGGCAATTATAATCGACTGAAAACCTTAAGCGTAACAGTGGACTTTAATCAAAATCCATTGAAATGTGATTGTGATCTTTGGGGTATGAAGATGGCATATTTGAATGACAGCATGAATACGAATTTAAAATTTTACAGCAACAATTTAAAATGCGCTGAACCCGAGGGATTACAAGGAAGATTTTTCCAAGATTTAAACGAATCCGAAATACTATGTCCTGTACAATGGAAATATGCAGACTTTCAACAATGCCCTAAGCAATGTAAATGCAGTTTTAGGCCGTTGGACGTAACTTTGATTATAGATTGTACACGTAAAAACTTGACACAGTTGCCAAATATAACAAACATAAGAAATTATGAATTTAAGGCGATTGAATTTAATTTATCAATGAATTTTATAAATCAACTGCCTACCAGACATGCAGAAGATGATTATCCCTATAAGACGCAATTAATTTTATGCGACAATAATTTAACGAGCATAAATAAAAATCAAATTCCTTTAAATGTAACCGTATTGGATGTGAGAAAAAATCTGTTAACATATTTGGATGTGGATACCCTCTCTTTTATGAACTCCAGCCAAAGGCTAAGGCAAATAAGACTTACAGACAATAATTGGCTATGCGATTGCAGCCCTACTTCCAGGGCTTTATTCATGTTTACCCATAGAAACATGGAAAAATTTAAAGACGCCTTGCAGATGACATGTTTCAATTATGACACTCCTCTAAAATATGTTCACGATATACCCGCCATATGTCATTCGAATGATTTATTGTACACTCTTATAGGTTTGAGTGTGGCTCTTATCTTCTTAATATTGGCCTGGAAATACCAGATTGAAATAAAATATTGGTTTTATGATCACAATCTATGCCCATCATGGTTAACACCTTTGCCAGATGAGTATTCTGAAGAGCAGTTCAAGTATGATGCCTTTATATCCTACTCTCATCACGATGAAAAATTCATTGTGAATTATTTAGTACCGGAATTAGAAAATGTCGCTCCCAAATTTAAACTGTGCATACATACACGTGACTTTTTAGTAGGCGATTATATACCCGATCAAATTATACGATGCATCGCCGAATCTAGACGAGTTATAGTAGTGCTCTCAAAGCATTTTTTACAATCCGAATGGTCAAAACTTGAATTCAAAGAGGCATGTCGTTCCAATTTAAAGCAACGAAACATGAAAATCATTGTAATCATGTACGAAGATTTAGGCGATATCAACAACTATGACAAGGAGTTTGAAAAATATTTAAAACTGAATACGTACTTAAAGTGGGGTGATCCACAATTTTGGAAAAAATTACGTCGTGCCATGCCACACAAACTGAAGTAAACGCTATTAGCCTATCCCAATATCAAATATTATGAAATACGCGGGTTCTTTAATTTCGTAAAAACAAAGGAGACATGAATTTCGTCATTTTAATAGAATACTCACTTCAAAAATGTTTTTTTCTCTTTGTTTGTTTCTCTTTAAGAGATACTCGAAAATTATTAACTATTTTTATAAAATTCAATATAAATTCAATTTCTTATCATTTTGAGTGATACTTTTCGTTAAGAATTTTTCAAAATATTAATTTAAAATGTATTTTTATAAAATAAGTACCTTAAAATTGTTTATTTTTTTAACAATGTCTTGGCTTACCTGCAAATAAAAGAAAATTAAAGTTTTGTTTTTAGTAATTTAGATAACATTTCAAGAGGTAAGTATTAAATTAAATTTTTCTTATAATAATAAAAAAAAAAACAACTAGTTCTCTGCCCGTTAAAATCCGGTCTTTAGTTAAAAGCAAGTTATAATAATGGCCCTATGCGAGTGAAGTTAGCAACGAAAGTTATGTTAACGGACACTGTTTATTTAACGTAGTTGAAAGTTTTGAACAAGTGAAGAAAGAAAATCTTAAATACTCACGAAAATAGAGATAAATTGGAGAAAATATTAAAGAAAAACCAAACTATAATGGTATTATAGGTGACAAAGCTAATTATATTATTCAAATAAGCAAAAAGCGTTCTGTATAACAAATTCAAGTCGTAGACCAAAAAATGCAAATCATTGACTACGAAATGTAAGTCACCGACATAAAATACAAGTCATATAACAAAAAATGCAAGTCATCGACCAAAAAAATTTGAGTCATTGATAAAAAATGCAAGTCATCAATCAAAAAATTAAAATCATTGCCAAAAAAAATGCAAGTCATCGTCTAAAATACGCTAGTCATCGATCCAAAAATGCGATTCATTGTCCTAAACAATGCAAGTCATCGACCAAAAAGTGCAAGTCATCGACCAAAAAATACAAGTCATTGGCGGAAAAAATGCAAGTCATCGACTAAAAATACATGTCATCGGCGGAAAAAACGCAAGTCATCGACTAAAAAATGCCTAAAAAATGCAAGTCATCTACCAAAGCCGTGCAACTTGCGAAAAATACGCCAGTTTGTTATATATATACAATATAAATGAAAATGAACTGAATGAGAATTATTAAAATTTTTAAGTTCAATTTGCGACCAAATAGGCAAACAATTGACAATTGACTTCGTCGTCTATATCTCCGGTCCCAGATACATTTTGGAACTCCTAAATATATCATGACTATCCAGTTCACTAGGTCCACTTCTATCCAGGTCCATTTTTTATTCGATTTTAACTGATTTATATAGAAGATATAAAAAAGTTAGCTTTGTCCGACCGTAACGAAAAGTGTTTTGGAATTCTCGAACCAGTTGCTATCCAGTACACTAGGTATGGAAAACTGAAAAACTGGAAAACTGCATACCTTTAAATTTAATCCGATTTATGGAGGACACATTTGATAACAAAAAAAAATAAACTTATATTTTACAACATCCTTATCTTATCTTCAATTTGTGTTTCTTTTTTTGTAAACACAAAGTTTTAGTCCTTTCATCTTTTCTCTTAATTTATCTCTATTCTTTTTTCACTTTTCCAAACGTTTTAACTATGTTAACAGTTTCTGTTAATTTTTTTTTTATTTTTATTTTTCCCTTTTTAATAAATAAACTATTTTACGTGACAATTAACAGTTTTTAAACGCTTCAAACTTCAAATTACATGCCAAGCACATTAAAAATATTAAATTAGCAGCTACTGCTACAGAATAAAATTCTATAGAATGCTACCATACCAGTGCTATTGAAAAGCTACTGTGTTTTCAAATTAAATAACAAAAAAAAACTAAAAAAACAAACCTAAAAGCTTCTTTATACCCACAAACCATACCACCCACTACTACTAGCACAAAATGTGGTTACACACTGTTAAGGGAACTGTAATAGAAGAAGTAAAAAAACCGTGTCTGTTATTATCTTTGAAAGAACTTTTGATTACGCGAACGAATATAGAAAAAAAAAAAAAGAAATCAAACTAGAAACAGATAGTTAGTATGTATTATGATACAAAACGAATTAATAAAGCAGTACAAGGCGAATTACCATAATTATCTAAATCTAGTAAAAATCTCCAGGATGAATTTCTATTTCAATAGTATTTCTTTTGATTTTACTCAAGCAAGTAAATGCCTAAATTGGTACATTAGTAGAGCTCTAGAGCAAGAGCTCTAAGTTCAGTTCTCAATTTTGACTACGAAAAGTCCTAGAAAATTCTAGCAATTCATTCCAGTTTAATAGCAGACGGCAAAATCGGCCCGTATTAACAAAATTGATGCTGCACAATTAAAACTTCTTTATAGTAATACTGGCCACAGGGCAAATGTTTGTTGTACTGAGAAACTTTTCAAGGCAATTTTGTTTACTCTTCGAGTTTTTGCCAGAAATCCGTTAAGGGAAAGTCGCCGAAGAAATATGGTGATGTCAGACCTTGGGTTTGAACCGAGTCCTAATAAGGCAACACACTATCTACTGGACTACGGCCACCACATCTATTATGCTGAATATCAAGTTGTGACCATTAAGCACTTAACACGTTCACGCCGGCACGTACCACAGTAGTGGCTCACAGTAGAATGCCACATCGGGATGCGTGTACCACCGGTGGCTCACACTAGACTGCCACATCGGGTGACATGTACTACTCGTGGTACGCTTTTGATAATGCTATTAGACGGTAAGGTAGGTAACACCAAATATTTAGATCTTTAACAAAATTCAGCACTGTTCAGAGTAAAAATTCAAAAGACTTTATGAGAATGAGACGAATTCACGAAGAAAAATACAAAACTTTACACGATACCGTTGTATTGCTGCAAAATAACTGCCGCACGATAGAGTGAAAAGCATTTAGAGCCGCCGCCGATAGGCGACAATCATGAATTTAAGCACCAAAGTGAAAACGTGTTAAGTTTTATTGTGTATCAGAGACCAGGTCCATTTAGACTATATCCAATGTCTCGGTTTACAAGCATTGAGCTTTTATCGTCCGCACCAAGTAAAATTCTATGTTAGGCAAAGAGAGGAGCAACTCAATCATTCAGTGTTCTCGGAAATCATATTTGAAATGATATTGGAGTATCCAATCCTATATCATATTATTGCACTGCAGAATCTCTTTATTATTATAATACTGTGCGGAAAAATCAAAATTTTTCGAAAGCTTTATATGAATTTTACTTAAAAATATTGAATTTCCTTAGAGAACATGCCTGATAGTTAGATAGTGTAGTAGGTAGTGTATTGGTTTCTCAAAAAAATCTGTCGTTCGTTGTCGACTTTAAACATAAGTGGTATGAGAAGCTATATCGTAGTCCTGACTGAAGGGTTGTAGTGAACAATTATGTGTGTATGGATGGTTAGGTAATTTGCTATAATAGATTGATATTCGAAAATCTATGGCAATATGTAAGGAAATGTTTACACTAAACCGGAGCTTCCTAATACGGCGCAAATGAAATTACCCATGGTGAATGTCTTGAACCTTTGTTTTTTATTGAGCAAATGTTGTTTTTGCAGTTCCTCCACTAGATTTGTATTATAAAAAAAAAGAAAAAAAGAAACTTAAACTTGCAAGTCCCCTGCATACTCAGCATTAATGAAATGCAGGACAAAACTTTTAATAAAACGTCACAACCACACTATGACACAATGCAACTGCTAATTACAACAATGCATTGCAAACAAATACGCGGAAACTACCTTTCTGATGAAAATTGTATGTTTTTTTTTTGTTTTGTTTAATTTTAATTTTAGATTTTATTTTCTCTGAATTTCTGCTGAAATATTAAACGTTCTTTAATTTTATGTAATTGAAAACGTACGTGTTTAAATCAAAAAATTGAGGTTTTTTTTATAATTAGAACGTAAGTTGATTAAATTAAATTGTAAAGAAACAAATACGTCGTACATACAAAAAAAGCTAACAACAGGTTTATGGAATTATTTTGTCAGTTATTTCGGGAACTGGATTATGCATTTAAAAACTGACCGGCTTTTGTTTAATTTTGAATTATAAGTAGATATAGGAGCGTGCAATGCATTTAGTCGATCAGTCTTTGTAAGACTGATGAAATGAAATTCGAAATGAGCTAGTAGGTGTCAGCCTTTAAAATCCAGTTGTCCTTGTGAAGATTAATTCGATATTAAAAATCCAAGCCGCAAACCAAAAATTTTAGCAGCGCCACATTTGGCGTTAACAGAGCGAAATATTTCTTTTGCTTTTTTTTTAACATGGCAAAATTCGGTTGGAACAGAGCACTGTTAGCAGTTGAACAGTATCCATCTGAACAAGTCCACTTGTTTTGGTTCTAATTTTAGGCACCAGCAATATACTCGCATATAAAGAGACATGGTATTGAGGAAATTGCCTTTGTAAATATCAGTTTTTTTGTATGAAAATTCTCTAGAAAATCATTTTGGATCATATGGGACATAGTACGCCCTATCTGGCTATCATACAAATGGTAGTCGAGAGGATCATCTTTCGAACAGTTGTAGTAGAATAGCTGAATTAGTTTTAAGATAAGAGAAAATAATTTTTGAAAAAACCTATCAAAACACATATGAAAAACATATGAAAATTCTCTAAGAGATCAGTGGCCATTTTGCAACATTAAAATTTTGTTTTAATTTTAATGGCATACTCTCGTCTTCATATGTAAAAAAGTTTACTGGCAACTATGACCTGAGACACAGGTCCTAAAAAAAAGTGTGTAAAAATAAATTCGAATTTAACTAGCAAAGACAAAAACCAAAATAAAACTAATGTTAATGTTAACAGAGCAATGTTAAGTGATTAACAGAAAATACAAAAAAATTGTCAGGGAAAAAATCAGCCGAATATATGACATATCGGAGAATGAAATACCCATTCAATTCATTAAAAGTTATGCTGCACGCGATCCTGAATGGAACAGGTTACGCTGGTAATTCGAAAATTCTTTTGAAAATTGAAAAACTTTGACAATAAAAAAAATATTTGTTTTCTATCGTGGAAAAATGAAACTTACTGCAGGTATCCTAATATATACAAAATATGGCTTAAAGGGTCCCTAATAAATTAGTGGTATACCCCACATAATTTTTGAACTTGAGAAATCGTGCTTGAAAAATTCACTCTGTTAACAGTCTCTGGAGAAGATGATTGATATTTTGGAAAAATATGTCTTACAGCATGTAACCCACTGTATACAAATTGTAGCCTAAGATGTCCCCTATTAATCCCAATTAGTGGTATACACCAAATTATTTTTGAACCTGAGATATCGAAATTGAAAAATTCCCTCTGTTAACATAGCCTTAGAAATTTGCAACCACTAAACTGAATGCTGCAGAAGGATGTTTTAAAGACCGACTTAATCAATGGTAAGTATCTGACAAATGACCTAATTTATGATAATAACGATGATAAATTAAGTTATTAAAAACGCATCAAAAACAAAAATTCAATCCAAATTAAATAAAGTTTTCTTCTTTAGTTTCGTTCGTAATCTAAAAAACTCAATCAATGTTTAAAAAGTTTAAGAATGCACACGTTATTTTCTGTGTTAAACAAGAAGAGAACATTTTATAGAAACAATTTTAAAAAGTTGTCTTATGAATAGAGCATAATGTTTTTAGTTTTACACTGGAGTTGACACCAACCTGCCACCTTTTGTTACGTTTTTTGCAAAAATAAATACCAAAAACTCATACTCTAACAACACGATGCACGTTGCAGAACAAACTATGCAATTTGCATATAAAATATAGAACGAGGAAGGAAAGGGTGGAAGGGAAATGAATGAAGAAACAATTTTAGAAACACACTGCGTTAAGTGGAAAAGTTTTTAAAAAGTTTCAAAACAAATTTACTATTTTTTTATTATTTTTTTTTTAATTCTTTTCGTTTCGTTTCCTTTCCTGCATATATTGATTTTGGCTTCAGAAACTATAAAAAAAAAGTAAGCAGTCAAGCCGCTCCATGTTATGCTACATTCTGAAAAAGTTCTTATTTATTTGATTATTTCATTTCATTCGATCGCTAATCGATTTTGGGTGTACCAAATCGGCACAGTGGCAAGCTATATAACGGTGTCTATTATCGATTACAGATTTCTTGAAAAACTGCTTTAGTACTCACTAAGCTGTTCAATAAGCCAATGCGGCTATTATCACCCATCCATAAGCAACTGCTGTAAAGTACAGTATCATCTCATGAAGAAATCGATCGAAGAATAATGAAAAAGCAACCCGTGACCATTGAGCCTGATTCACGCATTAAATTTGATTTCAATGAATTACAATTTCAGAACAAGATATCTTAGGAATGTCATACTGTACATTGGGATAAAGTTAGTAACTGGCAAAGTTACACCGTCCTACAAAAAGAAACAATAGCCGTAGTCTAGTAGGTATGTGTACTGGCATATAAAACGAGAGCACCCGGTTCAACCACGTTGGCTCAGACATCTCAAACGGATTGAAATATGAAAAAAAAATATTACTTTTGGGAACTTTCTCAGAGCAGACTGTTGATAAAAATTCCGAAAGTAAATAAAATTGCCATGAAAAATTTCCAAAAATCAGAAACTCATGAATAAAATTAACCAGCACAACATGGCAAGTGTGAGAAGCTCGGTTGTAATCCTTACTAAAGGTTTATCATGATCAATTAAGGTAAGGAAGTAATAAAAAAAATAAAAACAGTGAAGTTCTAGCATATAAAAGAGAAAGATCTATGCAAAGGTAACAAAAATAATAAAAAAAATATTTTGAACTCTGTTTTTATCACAGACATATGGACAAACCGATATCCTAGTGTATGATAGGGAAAGAAAACATTTGTTCCACATGTTACATTAAAGACTTAACAGTACAACATATAATGTCCAAACTTTGGCAAAAAGCTAATAGCTGAACAACATGACAAATGTGGTTAACGAAACACTGCTCACTGCAGAATGCCAAAAAATAAAGTCCTCCAAAATCAGCGTGGTCTAATACCAAATCAGACATCCCTAAAAACGACTTCCTCTCAGCAGATTTATAGCAAAAACTCTATTGTTAGAAGCCGACTTTAAACTGTAGGTCCAGCTACTCGGTTTAAAATTAACACGCGCAACATAAGTGGTGTGAGAAGGTTGGTCAATTATCAATTGTGTGTTTTTGTATATTCAGAACTATGTTAGTGACATTAAATGAAAATAAAATAAAATCTACATCCTTTGGTTATAGTATAGGGTATACAAACAAAAACTAAATGGATTTGAAAAAAAAAGATTTTTTTTTTGTAAAGTTATTAGGTTTTATAGCTGCATTTATGAATTGTTTCTTCAAACCAATATAACTTGTTTTTTCCTGTGTTTTTTTTTTCCTTAAAATTGTAAAAACTTTAATTTTCTTAAAGAGCATACGACTATACGTTAACGAACAGCAACAACGATTCCTTTATGCTTATGTGATAATTAGTGAAATGACACTGTCAACAATGGTTGACAGTGACAAATCAAACTTAAAACGATTACGGTTTGTTTCCAAAGGTGATAATGCTTTAATTACACAATATACTCATTAGAAAACGAATACAATGCCCATCATCATCATTAACATCATCATTATCGTTGGCGGCAAACAAAACTAAAGCCCATGCCCCATAGACCACCACCATATGCCAACCGTCAATCTATTTATATCAGTCAGACATTTACATTCATGTCGCACTAACGTTAGTATTATAACATAAAGAGAATGAATGAAAATTCATTTGCATCACAAACACACATACACACACACACCCACACACACACACATATACGCTAGTACTCTATTGCCCCAAAGATAAATTATAATTTCACTCATTAATACCTAATACCCTACATCAACGAAGGTGGTTAACATGATTTTTAAATTTTCAGTAAATGTGCCACAAAGCCATATGATATATCAAACCATCATGTGACATTTCCACAAAAATCATTCCTAAATGCAATGGATTTACAGAGTCAGTTTTTGGCATTGTAAGGCATTGTTTAATCGTTTAATACTTTTGTTGTTTGCATATGAAACAAATCTCAAAGGTTTTATAAATTATGCCACACGTAACACTCTAAATAATTAATTTTGATTGTTCAAGATAAACTTAAGATTTCGTTGCCACTCAATGTGATGGCGGAGGTGTTTCATCAAATAATATTTATAAGCATACTAACACGCATGCGATATAAATGTAAAAATGGCATCTGTTTTCACAAATACATACGCAAGTATTTGAATCCCTAGCATCTTTAAGACAAATAACAACATAATGACATCAGGAAAAACTAATTTGTACGTAAAGAAAACCATTAAAAAATTAATTGAAATGAAAACATTTTTTTATAGCGCAGTGTAAACATGTGGGCGCACTAAAAGCATTACACAATGATAAAGAAATAATAATTCATTAAGAAATTTTTCTGCCCCATGCTAGTCAGCAGTACCATAATCAACCAAAACATTTTCCCATAAAACATAGCGCTGCTAATGTACGTCTACATAGCTTGAACAAACTTCTTCGAGAAGGAGTTGCTTGCAGATATTTTGAGTTTCTTTCCCTTTTGATTACAATAAAATTGTGGAGACATGGTTGTACATCAGATATTAAAATGTCATGTTTGTTGCTGTCAATATAATATTCGCGGTATTAAAAGTATTTTCATACGTTTAGGGCATTTAGCCAATTCTACAGTCTTTTACTAACCGGGAGGTGAAGGGCCAGAATAGCCCCTTGACTGTTAATAAATATAGATACGCCCACGTGGCTAGAAATGCAATAGTAGTGATCAGGCACGCTTAAAGACCAATATTGCCACCTGAAAAATACTTTGGAAGGACTTCGACTGCAAAAACACCGTTCCAACAGAACAACTGATCTTCCGATTTCGTTCGGAGCGCAAAGAAATTTCATTTCAATCTTGTTATCCAAGTTGCTCTGTGTGTACAGTAATCGGTTAGAGAAAGTAGTTCTTTAGCTTACTCAAAACTATAAGAATCTCTCTGTACTACTGGAAGCTGTAACAGAGTAAACAAATCCTTTGGGATTAGATACAGCATTGTATTAAAAGTATCCCCCTTTTTCTACATCCTGCCAGTTACAGTAGTCTTGTACATTCAGATTTCATTTCTAGATCTCTACGACAAGTTACCGTAGTTTTTACTCGATATTCTCTATTGCGCTTCCAGAGCAGTTTTGGAAACGTAAAGTTGATTTCGTAATTTTTTGCAAAATTCCCGATAGGCAAAAATTGCAAGCAAACACAAAACTTAGTAGACTACGGATATCTATTAATCCAGTTAACTTCGCCAAATATGGAAAAAAACTAATTCCGAAAAACTTCTCATGCAATAGACCTAAAATCCGTAGTGTTGTGTGACAAGTTTCACCTTTTTGTTGAAACCCAATACACTCCAATACATACTTTTCATTTCAGTCAGGTTTACGACTTAGATTCTCACCACCACTTATGTTGTGCGTGATATTTTTATTCATGAGTGGCGATTAACAGTTTTAAATCGACTCCGAACGACAGTTTATATTTGAGAAGCTTTTCATGGCAATTTTTTATTTACTCTTAGAATTTTTGCCAGAAATCTGCTGAGAGCAAGTCGCCGAAGAAATAATTCGTTTTGTTCAAACCTGGCGAGCCTGTGGTTTGAATTGTGGCCACGCCTCTAATAACCCAACACACTATTGACGTGACGTAACCATTAAGCGAAATACGAATTTTATCGCTAAAATATAGGCTTTGAAAGCCTGTTGTTTAGGGTCAACCAAACCAAATTCCCAAAATCTTAATTGTAGCGTGAATTGGACTTTATATGCATGGAGGCACAAATCCAAATGTCAAATACACTATAACAGACTGGAAAATAGTCTCAAATAATGTGGAATTGACAAATTCGGAT
>QOCX01000162.1:198352-256075 GCA_005959815.1 Sarcophaga bullata
ATAGAAAAGACATTTTCAGTAGTATGCATATACATTCAGTTTTTTCAAATTTCCCCCCCTTGGCACATATTTCGATCACTCAATCATCATCATTTTGGCGGTAAGTTTTAACCATTTTCTATACATTCTTCGATTCTTAAAGGATTCACATCTGTAAACCTTTTACTAAATAAATGACACTTCAGGTGAAAAATATTTAATATTTGAGGCCACTAAAAAGGATACTCAGGTATTGATTGACATACATACATACATACATAAATATTTATATAAAAGCTGCAATTACAGACGATAATTAAAAGAGTGCTATTCGATGGTAATTTTAAATATGTTAAGTAAGTCATCAGTCATCATAATGAATATCGATTTCGTGTGGTATATTGAGCTTAAATTGAAAACTGTAATGTAATGTAAAGAGCTCTTTGGTATGTTAAGTGTATGCAAAACAAACTCATTAGGCGCATACATACTATGTACATACGTAAAATTATTTTGCAAAATAATTTAACCACATGCATGCATTAATAAAAACATTTCTTTGATGCTATTTTATCATATGAAAACAACAAAAAAAAATACAAAATTAAAGGCCGATTCAAATCAAACATTCGTTAAACATTTGTATAAAACGTATGTAAGTATTCTAAATGAAAAGGACGACATACAAAGGAGAGCAAAGAACGAAAGAAAGAAAGAAAGAAAAAAGTAAACATGACACCAATTCCTTCATACAACTCTAATGATGAGGGTGATGGTAAGTTCATTGAATTTGATTGTAAATGAAAACCTACAATTCTTTACCTATATACATACATATGTACGTATGTATATTCGTATATGTGTAGGGATAACCACATTATTTACATGTAAATAAACGTCTAACGAGTAAAATTTTGCTCTTTTTACTCTTTGCTATTCTATGATGGCCTTTTGTAACTTGAATTGTAAGGTGAGCCACACACACACACACTGTTGTGTTGAGGTGTGCATTTCAAATGGAATTAAAACAAGAATAGTTTAAAGGTAAGTTCTTTTTTTTTTTTTTTTGTATGTGTGTGTTTTGTAATCTTACATTTGGGTCAATCGGTATTGGATTTCTATTTCTATCTATATTCTCTTGTGATAAAAAAAAAATTAAAAAAAAAAACTTGAAAGAGAAATCAATACGATACAAAGTTGTAGACGATAAAAATAAATAAACTGAGATTTTATAAACGAATATTTCAACATACTCGAGTATCGAGTATAAGATTGTTTACATTTAATATACATAATTCGATGGATAGTAAAATAATATTTAAGAAACGATAAAGACATTATCCAACTCAACTTAAAATAAATGAAAACAATCCCTTAAAATCCGTGAGGTTCTGAAAAAAGTATAAAGGCACAATAAGAAAATTCTGTTTAAGTTCATCATTTGAAAAAAATAGAACACCGAACACCACATACATAATATTATACATGAGTTTAAAGTCGACTCCAACGATAGATATTTTATTTACTTTATTTCAGTTGCACAATCAGGAATCTCAAAACATTTACAAGCAGAACTCATGCAAAACCATGGAATTAGGTTCTCACATAACTTGAAGCCAAGAGGAGGAAATTGCAAAAGTAAAAAAAATATTTTTTTGATACACAGTGTGACACTGGCTTATTAGATGAGAACCCATTATTCAAACCCCAGCACAGACATCTGGCAAAAATTCTGAGAGTGAAAATTCTCAAGAAAAATAAACTGTCGTTCAGAGTCGACTTTAAACTGTAGCCCCCGCCACTATAAATAATAACACACATAACATAAGTAGTGTGAGAAGCTCAGTTATAAACCTAACTAAAAGCTTATGCTTTATATATATCAGCCCCTTCATCAATCAAATTTATTCGAAATAAATTTCTTGGGTTACTAAAACTCCTAAGACAATATTTCTTAAAATGTTTAAAGCATTCAAAGTTTCTCTTTCTCGATTTTAAATTATTTATTAATTGGAAATTCAAGATTTAAATCGGTTTTTAATTGAAAAGCATAGATTAAGATATTAATTAAATTTGCATTCACTATACGCATGACATGGAAATTGCATTGCCATTTACCACAAACCGCTATCAAAAACTACATGTCGCTTACACGAGAAATACGCGAAAAAACAAAGCGGGCTGATGGAAGTTAAACAAAACTGTATGCTGTGTGTGCTACGAGATAAAGTTAAAATCAATGAACGAACAGCTAGCTATGAGAACAATTTCCCGCATAAATATTTACAATATCAGCCAAATATAACAGGTGCTACCACCGTATGCAGTACTTGATAAAGGGATAAGAATAAGTGTTCAAACGATAAAATAGATTGAGTGCAAAAGAAAATGAAAATAAAATGTTGAGGAAAAAATTATTGTTAAAATAATAACGATTACAAAAATTCATTGTAATGTACGTTTATACGTACAGGCAAATAAATATATACGCAGGCATACAAAGAAAACGGGGAAAATGTGGAAAATGTGGAAAACAAAAACCAACAAATAAATGTGTACTTGATTGCCCTACCACCTACCACACGCAAGAGAAGTGTAGAAGAGTATTTTTCCAAGGCAGGCAATATTTATCAAAGTAAATATTCATCAGAAGCAAATACGAACAGAAGCAGTTTAATTGAAGAGATGTGTTAACGACTAACAATACGACAGACGAAATATGTTAAGCAAATATAAATATGTGTTAATACACTCGCATACGTACGTATGTTGATCTGTAAATGTAAGTGTGTGTAAGTAAACTTAAACTTAAAAAAATGTACAAAAAAAAAATATTCAAAGTTTACTTTTAATTAAATTTATTTCGTCTGAAAGAACGCAAGGATTTGTATGATCGTGTATGTACATATATGTGTGCGGATGTATGTCTGTGTGTGTGGTTGAGAATATTCTTGGTTTCGTAATTCAATTTTATGACCATCAGCGAGTGTATATGTTGAATATATATGTACATACATATACACACACTTCCATATACGCACACTCACATATAAAACAGTTAAAGGGATACACAAAGTAAGCTATTGCGAGTTGGGACAAAATAAATGTAGAAAATAGTACTGCCACGGATTTCGTTAAAACGAAATACACAACATAATTGTATAGGTGTTTATGTATATATGCATATTTACATATGTACACATGTACGTATGGATGTACGTATGTATGTATGCATGTGTACAAGTGGGAATATTATTTATTTGTCGAAGGTAACGATGAATATGAAAAATTCCACACCATAAATGCTGTTTCACTACAACGACTTTCGAATGGTATACCCATCAACCAACGAACGTATTGTCATGGTATTAGAAAAAGTCTAATTTAAGTATATTATTTACGTCAATATGCACAAGCGTTCATATGCATACAGATACAGAGAAATGCAAAATAATAAGGACACCAATGTGACACTTAGAGATTTAATGTGGTTTTTGACAAAAACAAAAACATAATTTAATTTATTTAATTCCGATATAGTTTTATCATCATAAAAGATGAGAATAAGTGCAGTTATTTAACATCCATTGTTGGGATTTATTGGGCGAGTGTGCCACAAAAAAAAAAACAAAAAAAAAAACTTTTTGATCTCAATGGGTACGTCGTTCATAAGCAAAAATTGTCGTATTTGGGGCTAAAAAGACTTATTCGTGGCCTTACAGAAGCCAATGCAACTGTTATGAATGACTATTTGGTGCGGCTTGTGCAGCGGGGACATCATTGGCCCATATTTCTTTGAAAATGAGACGGCTCAACCATTAAGGTTAAATGGAGACACCATTCGCACCAATGATAAGCGATTTTGTGTGCCCGTCTTCTTCGTATTGATGTGAACAATTTATGGTTTTAATAGTACACAGTACATGACAGAATCGATTTATTACGTCAAACAATTGATGCCCGTTTAATTATCCGAAATTGTGATATGAATTACCCGCCAGGGAAGTGGTATGCTGACAATCCAGAGACAATTGAGTATTGGAAAGCCAACATTCGTGTCTTGGTACTACCTAGATACGGCCCATACACTCGAAAAAGTGCATACAATGCACTTCGATCGAATGAGGTACTAGGACGTATATGAGGTATATTTCATTTCTAACTGGAACAATTGTACTTCACAATATTAAAAAAAATTTGGCAAATATTTAAACGGTTTTTGCTTTATTGCATTTTTAAATTTAAGCTTTTAAATGGCCCACCCTATATTACAATCACAACGTATCGCACTACACGATCATAATTCTTTTGCCTAGAGAAATATAAGAATTCTTTATGTATGGGCACGTTTTTTCGGTTTAAAAGACATAAGGCAACGACCAAAAGAAAAAACCCAGTAAAGATTGGCATTTCACCATGAATAGACTAATACAGGAACAACTTTTGTAAATCATTGAACTTTATTAGTATTGCATCAGCAATCAAAATTACCGAATTTAGTGTGAAAACCACTTATGTTGAGGCTGTTAATACTGTAAATGAGTTTAAAGTCAACTCTAAATGATGGATTGTTTACTTTACTCTCACAGTCTTTGCCAGGAATCTACTGAGAGAAAGTCGTCAAAAAGAAATTTTTTCACACTCGTTTTCGTTGAAAATGTCTGACCTGGAATTTAAACCAGGGCCTCACGTCTAACACACTCCTACCAACTAGACTACAGCGACTTCATATCCCTTAAAGGAACAAAAAAATGCTTAATTCACCGTACTACCTACAAGGAATTTTTGGTTCCAAAAATTATCAACGTTAGAATAGATGGGAGCAACACAAAACAACACAATTTTTTTTTCAGTGTACAAAATCCTGGTACGACTGTTGGCTGGGTTTTGGTTATTATAACGCTTCAATATTTCAATTACTGTGGTTACCAAGCGTTCGGTACATTTGATAGAGTTTATTATTATTATTTTTTTTTTACTTCACTCTGTATCCCTTCTCTTTCACCCTCACTCAAATTACAGCACTCACACAATTGTTTTATTTTTTTTTTTGCTTTTTTTTTCTCACTATTCGCTATTGTTTATTTGTTGAGTGTTTACGTTTAACAGATTTACATGAATATTAAAGTGTATTTGGTGTATGGTGTATAGGTATGTGTTTAAACAACAAAGAGAAAGAGAGAGAGGAAGAGGAAGAGAGAGAGGAAGAAAGATTGCGAGTGAGAAAGTGGATGGATACGTATATGAAAGCAATTTTAAACGATTATAAATGAACATGTGTGTGTTGCGTATTTGCAAGTGTATTAACACATAAATCGACACACGTACATATGTTTATGCACACACACATACAATATTTTTCCTCGTCGCTTTTGTGACACTAAATATTTTCTAAATATGAA
The DNA here is from genome assembly GCA_005959815.1 of Sarcophaga bullata. Lineage (NCBI taxonomy): Eukaryota > Metazoa > Arthropoda > Insecta > Diptera > Sarcophagidae > Sarcophaga > Sarcophaga bullata. The sequence continues at coordinate 203,734 of QOCX01000162.1, forward strand.
TATGAGCGCATATGGGTGTGTGCTATTGTATAATTTTACTGAAATGCTTAAAATCGCAACACATGCCCTTTCATAAGTGAAATAGAAAATTTACCGGAATTGCCTTTAATATTTTGCACTCACTCACAGTACGTTCATTGTGTTGCATACACACAGCCACATATACGTTGTGATGTAAACACCATCTACTGCATCCTATTATAAACGGGAGAGAATTCTATAGAGAAAAACGAGTATAATTTGAACTTAAATTTAATCGTAAAACATTTTAAGCTTTAGTCAATTTTACCCAAAATGTTATATGTACATACGTATTACAAAATACAACACCAACGGTTGCATCCCCCTTACATTAATGCAGCTGTTGGCAAATGATTAGAAAGAAAATTAATTTCAAATTTCTTTTTTTTTTTTTGATTATTTTTTAATGATTTTACTTATCATCGTAGATAGGTCATACAAGATGACAACCTAGCTTATCACACCACTTATGTTGTGTGTGTTAAATTTAGATAAGAGCGGTGAGACCTACGGTTTAATGTCGCTTCCGAAGGAAAGATTTTTTGAGAAACTTTTTCATGGAAGTTTTATTTTCTCTCAGAGTTTTCGCCAGAAATCTCGGTTGACTTTTCAACGCTATAGATTTATTTAACCAATAAATTAACTGCGTGTCTCAGTGACTCTTTGGTTTCTCCAAAAGGTTTTACAATTAAAATAGTTTTGTGGACACTGAAACAACATACCATTCAAGTCGCCTTTACAAAATTGTCTCAGAGTGATCACATTACCGTGTTGCAGTCAACTTTGAGTTTGAGATGATTTTATAATTAAAAACCGTAGAGTGATTCCGGAGACGATAGGGCAGATACCACCAACCACCAAAATGAAATTTGAAAAAATATTTCTTGGGCAACTTCTTAGCAGATTTCTGGCAAAAATTCGGAGAGTAAATCAAATTTCCCTGAAAAGGTTTCTCAAGAACCTGTTCATCGGAGATGACTCTAAACTGTAAGTTCCACCATTTTATGCAAAAAAAAATTAATACACACAACATAAGTGATATGAGAAGATAGGCCTTTATCCTGACTGAAAGGTTGAAAGTCGCCGTGGTCTAGCGAATAGTGTGTTGGCTTATTAGACTTAAGACCAGGTCAGACATCAAAACGAAAATATGAGAAATATTTCTTCGGTAACTGCCCCTTTGAGGGTAAATAAAATTGTCATGAAAAAGGTTCTCAATAAATCTGTCCTTCGGTGTCGACTTTAAACTAAAGGCTTCGCCACTCTTGTATAAAATTAACACACACAACATAAATTGTATGAGAAGCTAGATCGTAGTTCAGGCAGAAGAATGAAAATGACCGATTATGTTATATATGTACACATACATTTATAACTAATTAATTTGTTTCAACTGTTACTGCGTCAACCAATAATCAACTACTTTAGTCACTCGCTGTTCTAAGCGTATAAAATTTTATTTTTATGTGTTGGCATTGGAAAACGGATCTTGTAATAGAACCAGGCGTTTTTTTCTCTCTTACAATATTAGCTCTACTAATGCTAATATGTATGAGTGTGAGAGTTTGCGGTGCGTATGTATACTTGCATATGTATATTTGGGCTATTTAATGACTATAAGAGGTTTTCACTATTAACACGAATTTCCATGAATTTGTGTTTTCAATAACAACAGACGCGTAATTCCGATGCAATGGCAATGAACTAAAATATCACAGTAAAGTATTTAAAATAGCCGAATATATGAAAATGATCTTTAAAAAGTAAATGACGCTCCTCCTAATAAAGATTCGAATTACTTTTGCAAAATTTATATTTTCTCCATTTTTTTTATTTTATTTTTTAATTATTAAATCCGAAACGGATGAAAAGTATTACAAACGTTTAAATTTAAATTTGTTCCTGTATGCTTTAAACCACAATTTTCTTTTTGATGCTGCATCTGCTAAGTATTTGGAGATTTTAAATTAAAATTTAAAATTTTTTTTAAATTATATTTTAAACTTTACTAAATAATACAGCAAAAAAAAAACATTTTCTTTTCATTGTTGTTTCTTTTATCCTTTGTTTCAACTCAAAGGCCTAAGAAAAAAAAAGTTGTTACAAGAAATCTTTTTTGCAGTCTGTTTAAGACGTTTGAAAGAACTGCCAACGAATACAAAACAAAAAAAGAAAAAGAAAAACAACAACAAAAAGGCCATCAAAAGATTTGTTTACTTAAATGTAAAATATTCTTTTTATTTTAATCTGAAAACATTGTTTTTATTTTATTTTGTTTAAGACGAAAAAAAAAGTTAAAATATTAAGGCAAGTAAAACACAAAACCAAAAAGAAAAACAGAGTAACTGACAAACATGCAAAAACATGCGGAAGAACAACAGCAGCAGTATCAAAGGAAAAAGGAGCTTAACAACGCACCAAAAATGAAAAACAAAAAAAAAAGAGGGAAGAAAGACTGGAATTGAGCAAAAGAAATACATTGTAATGTGACCACAAGCATAATTCCGCCAAAATAACAAACACTCATACAACATACATACATACATATATAAAAGACTTTAAAATACACTCAAAGAAATTTAGTGCGAATGACAGTAGAAACAATACACAGAGAACAAATTATACGTTTTTAATTGCATCTGAAGAGTAATCTTAAGAATAATTTCCATTCAATACAAATTGCCTATCATTTGGATTGCATTTACAATATCAAAATATTTGCCACAGATCACTATGATATTCTGAATAGTGAATTCCATTTTATTACACCACACCTTATAATTTATGTGTAAGAATTCTCAAGAAATGTGTCATGGGTTAAGTTAAATTCTATTGACGCTTTACATTCTGAAATTTTTAAATTTTTACCAGAAAAAATAGTGCTTGGCGTTTCTGTTTTGTTTAAAACTTCTTCCGGACCATTTTCGTACTTCCCAGTGAAACATGGAGCGTATAAAGAGCACTAAACATTCAGTTTTTTTGAATGAAATGCTTGTACTACAATCACCTCTTTCGGTTCTCCAAGTTTTAATTGGAATCAATTTTGCTTGTTCAGGTACCCACCGGCTAAAAAAAGAGCTTCACTGCTGAAGTAAATTGTGCTCAAAAACTTGACATTGAAAGCTCTTTGTTCCAGCACTCAATGAGCAATCAACGATGTTGAGATTAGCCGTACATTGAACTTTTATGGATGGAGGTGCAAATCCAAATGTAAAATTCGTCAGAAATAATCAAAAGACAGTCAATTGCTAAGAACGCTAGGGTATCGACAAACTAGTATTAATTGCCACAATTTATGTAACAAAAGGAATATTCTCGATGATGCATAGGTCTGATCTGTAACGCTTCCAGTATCGTTCACCTTACATACATGCATACATAATTAGTCATTACTACCTTACAGTCAGGATTTAAATCTAGCTTCTAACACCACTTGTGCTGTGTGTCTTAATTTTATATATCGAGAGGCGGAACCGAACAACAGATTTTTTGAGAAATTTTTCATGGCAAATTTATTTACTCTAGGAGTATTTGCCAAAAATCGGTTGAGAGAAATTTTCGGAAGAAATGTGTGTTCATATTTCGTTTTGTTGGAGATGTCTGACTTGGCCTCACGTCTTATAAGCAAACACACTACTATACTACGATGACTTCGCAAAATTCAGAATCAATGAAATCAAATAGTGGGCCACCACTTTTGTTGTAAGCTTTAAGTATTTTCACGAGGTTGAGAATTATTTGTAAATTGAAATATTTTTATAACTCAAAATGTAATAAAAATTAATTCAATGATACAAAACTCATGTCCCATTAATATTCAACAGAAGTCGTGATAAAAATTCATGTTAACCTTGGCCAGATTAGCTTGACAAAACTCGTACATATTGAATGACTTTACATTTCTTTTTAGCACACAATTTTCAAGACAATTCATTCGATGAGTGTAACCTTAGAAATTTATGAGGCAAATTTAAACCGAAAAAATATACCCTTGGTATGTAACCCCTTACAAAAAAAAAAATACATTCACACAAAAGACCTGACGCAAAACAAAAAAAAAAAACAAAAAAAAAACAAAAAAAAAAAGGTGCCAAGGATAATAAAAGCTTTGTGTTTAAGGTGGTTTTCATGTTGTTTTTCTTAAAATATTGTATAAATTCATGAATACCTGGTACAACACGAAAACCAACAACAATAACAACAACAACAGCAACAGCAACAGCGAATATATCTACAAGATATAAATATTGTATAACTCTTGCATAGCATATGAGGCACACAAATATTTACGCCTCAACATCCACCAACAGCAAGAATTTATAACAACTGGTAGGCAGGGATTTTAAAGAAATGAATAGAAAAAAATATAACAAAATAAGGTAGAGAATGTGGTAAGTAAAGAAAGAAGAATAAAACAAAAATAATCAAAAAAAAAAAAAAAGAAACAAAAACTCGTGTTGTTGTTGTTTTTTTTTTTCTAATGCCAACAGAGTATTTAGTTTACAGCTGAAACGACTAAAACAAAGAAAGGAAAACATGATGACGAAAAAAAATAAAGCTTTGTTGTGGTTTTTTTAATGTCAAATATGAACCAAAAAAAAAAAGAAAAAGAACAAACGACATTGCAGACTTTCTTGCTGAAGGAAATGAAAGCAAAAAAAAAACAAACTCTTACCCCCAGCCAGATTAACAGCCACTCTCATAAAAACAACTAACGGTTATAGAACCAAAGAGAAAAAACAAAATAACGGTAAAAGCAACAAACATTAAAAGAGCTAACAAGCGGTAAAACTGACATTAAAGGAAAAATTATCTTTGTTACCTTACCTTTGTTTCTCAATGGATTTAAAAAAAAAAAGATTTTTAATTTTCATCTGAGCGACGAAAGGAATACTAAGATGAAATAAATTACTTTCAAGAAACATTAAATATTAAATACGCAGTTTTCTTCCCACCAGACACCAGATAGATACTCTGATCTGTTACACTACATCTAGCATATGGTCTGAGTCACACAGCTCGTAATAACTACACACAATTTGTAATTGTATTATAATTAGTAAATAATCTCGATACATATGGGAGTGTTGTGTGTATGTGTATGGTAATGCCTAAATCCTTCAAATATTTAATCAAACTATGGTTCTCCATTCAAACAAAGTACATTTAAAAAAACGATAGAAGGAATAGAAATCTTTGCCTCTGAATATAAATCAATTGTTTGATATTGAATAATTTTAGACCAAACTGAGGTCGTATTAATGCAGTATCCCTGAAACTGAAATACATTTTTATTTTCATTTTCCTTTTTTCTTTCCTTTAAGAAACATTGCGCCATCTTCCATCTTTTTTTTCTTTCTTTCCTTTGTTACAGTTTTTATTGAATACAATTCAATTTTTCATGCTAAAGCAGGTTCTAGAATGGTAGAGTTAGAATCAGTCATTGCCTAGAAACAAAGCACTTTGCACTGGTTTTAGTTTATTTGAGAAACTTGGATCATTTTGCCCTACTTATAGTTTCTCTCAAGACATAGCACTGCCTTAGCTTCCCATGATGTCTCTTCACAGATTTTATTCTCTGTATGAATATTGTGAGAGGTTTAACACGTCAACTCTAGCTGAGCAGTTGTTAGATAATGCTGTATGCTGTGTATAATTTCATATAAATGTAGTCTCGCCACGGCCACGGTTCAAATACCAAGTCGGTCAGCTCCAACAAAACAAAATATGAAAAATATATTTCGTCGGCGACTTTCTTTTCGCATTAAATAAATTTGACATGAAAAATTTCGACTTTACTCTGTAGGTCCCATCACTCTTGTATAAAATTAAACACCACAACTTAAGTGATTTGAGAAACTAGGTTGAAATCCTGTCAACTTGAACATACAGATCGCTTACTAAATAAAATGGCAAGATATTCTATTTTGACAGGTAAATACATTGGAACCATAAACAAATAATTTTTTCCAGCAGATTTCAACCCAACTGGTTTTAATATCATACTTAAAGACCAACAGATATGGCAGGTTTGGCTAAAGTCTGATCCTCAAAACAAACTCAAACAAGTCACAGAAGTATGTTACTGATAAAAAACGAAAATTAGGAGACCAAGAGTTTTACAAATAACTGCAAAAGGATAGCTTCCAAGCCGTGTAAACAAAATTTGGAAAAATTTATGTACTCATCTTATCACCCAGCATCAATAAGCGATTAACTAAACAATTCCAAGTTCTACAATTTTTGGCATGAGAGTAATTTTAACCGAGACATGTTTTAGCTTAATATATAAAGAGACCCAAGAAGAACGTCAGAGGTTAGCACTATTACCAGCATGGTTGAGATCATTAAACATAATGCAATAGAAAAAAATATAAACTCTGTTAGATTCTAGCCTACTACTCGTCCATAATTGCTCTTAAAATCTCTCTCAGAGTACAGCTTTCAGTACAACTTTACTATCAAAGAAAACATGGTAGAATATTGTTCAATAAAAAAAATAAAAATACGACGATTTTAAAAGAATAAAAAACCAAAAAGCTGTTTCGCACAAATATGAATTTAAATTAGGATTTTTGCAGAAAATTACGCACATGAATATGCGCACATGAAATGTTTATTTTGCATAATTTATGCCCATCTGCCAAGATGTCACAACAAAAGGGGACGTAAAAACAAAATTTAATAAAATTTCTTTCTTCAAGTCACGTTGTCTCAATAAATTTAAAATTTTATTTTTTAATGAGCATGTCGGCTCATTCATATTCTAAACAAAAAAAAAAAAAAATGCAAATACTATCCCAAAAAAAATGTCACATATGCTGCCAAAATTGATGTATTTATTTGCAACGGCAATCAAAGCAGAGAATATAACCACGCACACACACACACATGAAAATATGTTTCATTTCATGCCTAATAAAAACAATATCTTTCCTTTGGGTAATAAAGCCCATTCTGTTACTCTCTCCTATGTACGTTACAGCATCAGCAATTTGATCTGCTACTGCTTCGTATAGCCTAAACAAAGATAACAGTAATTTTGTTTCGTTCTATTTAGGTGCTGTCACGAATTTTGAATCTAGTCTCTGAGCATATCAGTGAAGTTTACAAATCACTGCAGTATTTACCAGGATGCTACCAAGTAAGCTGTCTAGAGACTAAGATAAACTTTCATTTCTTCGAATTCAAAATCCTCGGTTATGAAAACAAGACTGTCATCGCTTGACTCTTAATGAGATGCCAGGGAAGTTTCACAAACTAGAAATACGAAAGCAGTGGACGCATGGTTTCTTTTATGAAAATATATAGGAGTTCTATAGCTTCACTCATATCTGGACATTGAATAAAGAGGAGAGTATAGAAAACCCTTTTTGTCAGAAGACGTCTTACGAGAATAGGCTACACTACTTTCGAGGACCTATCTGATGTCTAAGATTTAAATAAGAAGAGTATTTTGGGCTTTGTAAAGATCTACAATGGGAACACTCTCTAATTTGAATCTCGACATATCAAAATTCTTGGCATATATAAATTCTGTGAGTCAAACTTAATAATGCTTCCGTACCTGAAAAATATACGGGATCGGGCGAACATTGTATTGGATTTTTATGTCCAATAAATTAAGAGTTCCTACACCCACTGTTACTAATAGTTTAATATTAAGGTGCCACTTATGATTCGAAATACAGTAGTGGGGCTTAATGCTACTACTACTAAGTTGATTATTACAACCATTAGTCAGGATCACAATCTAGCTTCTCACACCACCAATGTTGCGTGTGTTAATTTTACCCATTAGTGGCTAGATGTACCGTTTAATGTCGAAACTTTTCATTGCAATTTTACTTTCCTCTAAGAGTTTTTGCCAAAAATCTGCCGAGAGGAAGTGGCTGAACGAAATACAACTATGGGTCTTGCATTGATTAAATCGGTCCGACCAATGCGACCATATTTGGTAGTTGCATGTTGGCTAGAGCTAGAAAGAGGCTAGAGCTATTGAAAGTAAGAAATATATAGTGAAGTAGAACTGGTGATATTACTGTGTTTACACCGAGGTCTCTTGCTTATCGCTGATTAGATTTTCCAGTTCTCAAAATTTCCACTGATTGGAACTCCGTGACAATATAAAACTAAACTTAATATCAGTTAGACAAAGAAAGAGCATTTAACATCACTGTGTGTCTGCGTATGTTACAACACTAAAGACTGTCTTTCTTTAAGTATTGTTAAATCACTTTCTGCATTATTTTTTCTTGTTCTCCGATAAGATTAAAGAGAAAAAATCCAATAAAAATATTTGCAAAGAATTCCAGATTCAAGTTTCTTTATGGTGTTTGTGACTAATTTTAAGGCGTTTTGTTTTTCTGATAACAAATTTTTAAGTAGATTAACCATGAAACTCCGGCAAAAGTTAATAATCTTGACAAACAGTATATAGAGGAGTAAAGCTGTAAAATGTAGGGACAATTGTTAGATGCCAAGCACGTTCTTAGCTTAATAAATATCAAAATAAATGTATTTTTGTGAAACAAACTCAATAGAAATTTAGGTAATGAAATAAATTTGATGGGATTTATTTGGTAGAGATTTTGATTTGAGTTAAAATTGCTTGATGATATATTTTTTATAAATTAGATAAGTAAAGAAATTATATTTTGTAATAAAATCAAGAAAACTCATCATTCTAATCGTCAAACCAAATAATAACAATTAATCACATCTTCGTCAAGAAATTATTAAAAAAAAAATGGCAGACCTTTAGCCTTATAATGTTGCATGTTGCAAAAGTGTGTACACAAGGCGTATGTAAATTTTATATTCGAAGAAAATATTGATGCAATTACGTGTATAATATAAATATAAAAAGTAAAAAAAAGTCAGCCATTGCTTCTCTGGTTGGAGCGCATTCAAAATGTCTAATTTTCTATGAATCTGATGCATAAGTCAGACTCAATTTGATTTATGGCCTCAGCTATGTTGGATCAGACAATCGCTGTGGTTTGTGGCTTATGCACGTACACCTGCGATATAATGGCGCATGTTGACATATCAAATTTAATTTAGTTAATTTAAATTTGCATATGTGTTAATAGTTATTTTGCTTAGCACAGCAGCACATTAAAATTGTACATTCCACAATAAAAAGTCGAATGGGAATAAATCGCACGATTTTAATAGACAGTTTACGTCACCTCCAAGTAAGATCGCTCGTGCAGAATTACTAATGTGGCATAAGTTGTGTGGCATGTAGCGTTGGAATGATCTCCCATGTGTATTCACATCGTTCCATATTCGACAATTTTGTTCGTATACGTAGCCATTCATACAGAAATGGGCCTTATCGCAGAAAATAATTTTTCAAGGAAATTAATGGCCGACACAGCACAAATTTTGATAAAACAATTTTATTATTTGCACGTGTGGTTGAATGCTATATACGCTCATGGTGATTTGTTAAAACAATATGAATTAATGACAACTAATATGACAGATGAAGTTTCATTATTTGTATGGTAACTATAAGGAGGCCTTTTGTAGTGGTTGAAATACACAAAGTAAATTTGAGTAATCCAGGTACCCGGAGGTTAAAAACGAAAAATACTTCAATCATCTTTAAAAATCGATCTAAATAGACCTCAAACACTTGCCCATCCAGAGAAGAAATATCTTTAACCTCAAGTGAAACCATCTTTGTACAGAAAAGTAAAATTCAATCAGAAAAATTAAATCACCACTACTGCACCCAAAAATATGCGCATTCAGGATCTGCTACAGTAGATAATTGCATCTGCTTAATTGAAAAACTTTGAATATACATCATACATACAAATTTGATCATTTGATCATTATAACACTTCAGTCAGGATTATGGCCTAGCTTCTCACACAACACTTATATGGTGTGTATTAATTTTACACATAAGTGGCCAGGAACCTACAGTTTAATATCGACTCTGAACGACAGATTTTTTGAGAAGCTTTTCATGGCAATTTTATTTCACTCTTAGAGGTTTTGCCAGAAATCGAGAGATGTCTGATCGTGGCCTCACGTCTAATAAACCAACACACTACCTACTAGACTACGACGACTGCAAAACTTTAATGAAGATGAGGAAGGTGGGTGTATACAATATAAACCGACTACAAATTAAGTTCCAGTAACACTATTTCTACTTTGTGTTCTTCCAGAACAACTATTTCCAATGCATTAAATGCAACAAGAAAGCTTTATAATGAAACACTATGTTCCCAGATTACAAATGCTGTCACAAAAATGACAGAAAATCAGAGTCTTAAATAATATTTTCCGTTTATCTTTTGTTCATTACATAGCCACACTCTATACTCTATGAAATCTTTTAAATCTAAATTTCTATTTCATTCTCTATAATAATAAAAAAAATTCTTATTTATTAACATTACTTTTCAGTTTCACAGAATATTTTCATTTTCATTTTCATTTTCATTTATTTTTAATATCAAATGAAACTAAATTTCCCATCAAATTTTTATCATTTACCAACAACAACAACAACAACAACAACAAGAAGGAGTAACAGCACCAGCAACAATTTTTTTATTAAATAACAATTTACAAAGAGAATAAGAACAAAAAACGCCAACATACATACATACATACACATACAACATACACATTCAGTACATACTTACTACCTACAGCACTAATAACAATTTAAACACATTGCATATCGTGTATGTATATGAAATGCAGTATGTCTGGCTGCATGTGTAAGTGAAAATTACGAAATCCAGACGCATCTACAAATGCAGACAGACAGGCTGCTCTAGCTCTAGCGACAACCATGCAGCGGAATGAAAGGAATAAAAAAAATTAGAGAATAAGAGGAAGAGCCCTAAAGTTTAACGACTGTTAAATAGTAGCAAACGTCGAAGACACAACTAAGGATGAAGAAAACTGTTGACGACGAGCGGAATAAGAAGTAGAAGAAGAAATATAATCTAATGTTGTTTACATGTCTGGCAAGGAAGAATACGTAGAAAAATTGGTGAATAGAAGAAGAAGAAAAAAGAAAATAACTGAAGAAAAGTAAACAAAAACTAACATTAAAAAGTTTTTTTTTTTGGAAGGAAACTGATGTAACGTTGAAAGTATTTTGGATTAAACACTTCTACGCACACATACGTACACATGTTCCTCATATAAGAATTAAGTATTGGCTGTACTGCTATAGATGTTGAGGAATGCAGTGGGCTACTAAAGGAAGACATTCATTTTCCTCAATATCTGAAATGTTAATTTGTGGGAAAATCAAAGAGCGGATTAAGCCGCAGATGATTTTTTTTCGAATTTTAAAGACGCTTGTAAACACAAGACTGGTGAAATGCTAATCAGAAAAAGAAAAAAAAGAAATTGCTGAACATAGGACATAATAGTTTAAGATGGGCCATAATCTGATCATAGTCTGTTTGAAATTAACATGGCAGTATAGTCGTTTGGCGTTTGCCAAATACTGAGTTTTTGTCTAACGATACTCAAACTATTTTCGGGCATGGAGAAGTATCGGTACTGGCGGGGTGATGTATTTCCAGTGCAGGCGTAGGGTATGTTTCATTATATAGACAGTAAAGTGAATCCATTTCAATATTTGGGCATTTTAAACAAAATATGAAGCAAAGTGCCGATAATTTGAATATATTGGACAGATTAGGTTTCTACCAGGACAACGATCCGAAGTACGTTGCGGAACTGCAGCTTAAGCATAATTGTTCAAAACTAATCCAAACACCAGCACCGGCCCATGATATCAATATTATTGAGATTGTTTTGAAAAAAAAAGGCCCATAATCTCTATAAATCTGGTATCGGCACAGTGGAGCAGTTGAAACATGGTATTAGAGGCGAGAAGGGGACAACATAACCTCTGAATTTTATGCCGATCTCACATGCCGCTACGTTTGAAAAAAGTAACAAAGCAATAGTTTTGGTTCCAAGTGTTAAAATAGCGCATTTTATTTGACTGTCCAATCATGCGTTTGACATGAAATTCGCTAATATTTTTTTTCCTTTTTTGTTTTTTAAAAGTATTTTCAAATATAAAATGCAAATGCATTGTTTAAAAGCTGTTTGCATCAAAATTTTTTTTAAATATTTCCATTACAGTGGAAAAATCTTCAGTTGAATAATTATATACCTTGTGGCCAATTATACGTTTGAGCCACTGTATGTAAGAAGCTAGGTTGTGATCCTAACTACAGTGTTAGAATTGCTAATAAAGTATGTAATATACGGCAGTTGTAATAGCAAGCAATGCGAAAAAAATCACCACCGTCTAATTGTACTATAAAAACAATTAACGGGATGAAAAATAACAAAACGTCTGAAAAAGATGGAATAACAGCTGAACTTGAAATCAAATCAACAAAAATCTATGAACAAGACTAAATTCTAATATCGTAGTGCGTTGGTCCCATAGTGAGAATACAGGAGAAAGGTGATGAAATTTCGTACAATAAGACTATAAAGGTATAAGTCTTTGAACGACTGCTAGAAATTCATCGAGAATATTCCTTCCAAACGACTAATGTACTCGGGAGTACTATGATTGGTTCCGCCTTGACAGGTCTACAGTAGACCAGATGTTCTACATACAATTGAATTCCGAAAAATTCTCTTCCTACACACTTTACAAAGATATTTAAAAAAAAAAAAACTTCATTTATATTCACAGCAAAGCCTAGGGTTAATTTTCATTGAAAAACTTCTTATGAAAGCATCGTATTAGTAGGCAATACTACTTTATTTTCCAACATGTGTATGTACAACGATATGTTCATATGCTAATTTGACTGTCCAATCATGCGTTTGACATGAAATTCGCTAATATTTTTTTTTCCTTTTTTGTTTTTTAAAAGTATTTTCAAATATAAAATGCAAATGCATTGTTTAAAAGCTGTTTGCATCAAAATTTTTTTTAAATATTTCCATTACAGTGGAAAAATCTCAGTTGAATAATTATATACCTTGTGGCCAATTATACGTTTGAGCCACTGTATGTAAGAAGCTAGGTTGTGATCCTAACTACAGTGTTAGAATTGCTAATAAAGTATGTAATATACGGCAGTTGTAATAGCAAGCAATGCGAAAAAAATACACCACCGTCTAATTGTACTATAAAAACAATTAACGGGATGAAAAATAACAAAACGTCTGAAAAAGATGGAATAACAGCTGAACTTGAAATCAAATCAACAAAAATCTATGAACAAGACTAAATTCTAATATCGTAGTGCGTTGGTCCCATAGTAGAATATCAGGAGAAAGGTGATGAAATTTCGTACAATAAGACTATAAAGGTATAAGTCTTTGAACGACTGCTAGAAATTCATCGAGAATATTCCTTCCAAACGACTAATGTACTCGGGAGTACTATGATTGGTTCCGCCTTGACAGGTCTACAGTAGACCAGATGTTCTACATACAATTGAATTCCAAAAATTCTCTTCCTACACACTTTACAAAGATATTTAAAAAAAAAAAAACTTTCATTTATATTCACAGCAAAGCCTAGGGGTTAATTTTCATTGAAAAACTTCTTATGAAAGCATCGTATTAGTAGGCAATACTACTTTATTTTCCAACATGTGTATGTACAACGATATGTTCATATGCTAAGTATTCAAATTTTATACTACAATATTAGAATATTCATATCATCAGTATCGTTTAGTTTAAAGTCATTAAAAAGGTGAGACAAAGAATCGCAGGAAATGTTTTGTTTCCTGCTTAAGTTCTAGACATTGTTATTAGTCAGAAGTAACAGTTAACAGGAACAAAAATAACAATAATGGCAATGGAAAAAAAGTTTTTAATGGTAGAATGTGGCAAAAGTACTTACCTCACTAAAGGATGTTGAAAATTCTGTTGTGCTGCTACAAATTAAACGCATTTGCACGTTGATAACACCTGCAAATAGAAGAAGGTAATGTTAAAACAGTTTAAACATACATATATATATACGTACATATAAATATATGTACACATTGTATAACCAAAGAAAATAACAAAAACAATTTGCAAATAATATGAAATTCTAAACAGTTTCCTCCAGATTTGAAGCAAAAGCCATCTTCTGTTGATTATAGAAAAAGTTTTCCGTCTAAAAATAAGCAGTTCTTGTTGAAACATAAAAGTTATCATTTTTGTTTTGTTTTGTTTCGTTTAATAATACAAAACAAAAGGAATAATAACCTCAAAAATGACAACAACAACAACAACAACAACAAAAACAACAACAATAATACTAAAAATGTAGAATATTTAAAAGCCTGCAAAATAACGTAACGTACAACTGTTTTTGTCATCATCATTATCATCATCTTCAGCTGCTAAATACACTCTAATCACCATTTTCTAAGTAGGCTTAATGTGTCAACGTTACATTTGAACTACAAAAATATTTCATTTCATTTCGTTTTTTTCTTTTTGTTTTTTGTTTTTGTTTTTGTTTTGTTTTGTTTCTTAATAAATACAAAGCCATCAGTAGGAGTAGAAGTTTTATTAAAAGCTACACCGACAAAAATACTATGAATGAAGATATTATAAAATGGAAATATTATGGAGGAAATCAACTACAATTGTGTTCGTTTTCAAATACATTCTTATGCTATCTCTCATTAAAACTCTCTTGGCCCATGTACACCAATAGTTATAAAACCGAAGGCGTTTCGCGTTCTCCATCCAAACAGAAGTTTTAGTGAATAAGTATTTGACATAAAGGGTGTAAATAATAAAGAAACTTTCAAATAATTTTCCCCTTTTCCTACATATTGCCTGAAGTTGCCATAGTCTAATAGGTAGATCATTGGCTTATTAGACGGAAGTACACGGTTCAAATCCAAGGTCAAACAATAAAACGAAAATATGAAAAAAAAACATATTCCTTCGGCGACTTCCTCTTAGCGGATTTGTGGCAAAATAAAATTGCCATGAAAACCTTCTCAAAAATCTGTCATTCGGAGCTGACTTTAAACTGTAGGTCCCGCCACTCGTGTATAAAACGCACACAATATAAGTGGTGTGAGATGATCGAAATCGTAATCGAAAGAATATCGTAATCCTGACTGAAGGATTGTAGAGACCAATTATGTATGTAGCAACAACTATTTGCAAAAAAAAAATCTTTGCCTGATTAGTGTTAAAAGTCACAGCACACTATTTTCGTAAGACCTCATTACTTGAGACATAAATTAACTCAAAAATTTAAAGAACCCCGCTATAAGGCTGAATGCAATTAAAATATTTTTCTCCCGGTGCATTTCCTACTTTTACAGGGTTGTAAACAATAATACAATGAATCGGTCTTGTCTTGTCTTACTATTTCTTAAAACAACAACAACAACAACAACAACAAAGAACAGTGACATCTAAAAAGTAAAAATAAATTTAATCCAACAACCAAAAAGTTTAGCCGAAAATATCTCTTAAATTGTTGCCTTATTTTAGTTTTTATGTCACATTGT
This sequence comes from Sarcophaga bullata, assembly GCA_005959815.1. NCBI lineage: Eukaryota > Metazoa > Arthropoda > Insecta > Diptera > Sarcophagidae > Sarcophaga > Sarcophaga bullata. The sequence goes on from QOCX01000162.1 coordinate 219,258, forward strand.
AAGACACAAATAATAATAAAAGAAAATAAAAAGAGAAAAAGAAAAATAATAAATAATAAAAGTAAAATGAGAAAGAGAGTTGAGAAAAGTATGTCATTATCCTGTCATTGTTTGCAAGGATGTTAAACATTTTGATTTTAAGTTTAAAGAAACTTGAAAGTTCCTCTTCAAGAGTTTTAATGTAAGTGGTGGTACTGTAGGTAGGATTTCAAATAATTATTTAATTTTATATTTTTGGTTGAATAAAACTCGTATAATTCAGGCTTAAATGTGGAAACACACAAGATTTATTTCGATTAATCGATAGAATAACAAATAAAAATATATTCACTGTTGGCAAATGGCAACTCTAATGTCATTTTTGACAGTCACCGCCTATGATTGTGTCAATTTTACAAATTAGATATAGGCCCTATAGTCAGGATTACGACCTAGTTCCTCACACCATTTATATTCTGTGTGTGTTAATTTTATATATGAATGGCGGTTGGCCCTACAATTTAAAGTCTACTCCGAACAATAGATTTTTTTTTTTTTGAGTAACCTTTAGTGCCAATTTTTGTTTACCTTCAGATTTTTTTTGCCAGAAATCTGTTGAGAGGAAGTAGCCGAAGAAATATTTTTCGTATTTCATTTCGAAACTTCATTTTGAACCGAGGCCTCACGTCTAATAAGCCAACACACTACATACTAGACTCCGGTCATTTCAGGACATTGGTTTTTAGAATTTCGTGCAATGCATAAGTTTGATGAATCATGAGCAAAAATATATCCGCAAGGAGCAACTGGCATTATGCTCTGTATTCGTGACTGGGATCGAATAATGAAACATTTGTGACTTTAAAGGCATGGGTAGTTTTCAGTTGCGCCTATAGCGGTTATCAAACCGAGTTCCTTACGAATTCTAAGCACAATGACTTCCAAAATCATGTGATTTAAGATCATTATATAAGTGCTGTAAATAATAAGGAATCAAACCAAAAAGAACTTTTATTTCCAGAACATTGAGAACATCTAGGTATCTTCCGAATATTTACAAGAACTTAGTATATAAGAAGAGGAGGATTAGGATTCTTAACTTCTTTCCAGCTCATAGGTAAGGTAGCTTTTCATAGGTAAGGTAGTTGAGAAGGTTAGAGATCATTCGGAAGCATATGAAATATCTGTTTTTTCTGAACTCTTCAGGCCATATTTTAAGGTCATTCGCTAAATCTTATTACAGTTTGGAGAAAATCTTAATACCGTCTTCCAAGATTATGAAAAATTTGATGAAAAACATCAATGAAGTCTTAGGAAAACCATGACACAATAAAAATATTTTCAATTAAAATTGCTTACTGTTGTGGACACACCCTTTACATATACAATGCTGTTATAGCTTTAGATATTCCGCTGACTATGTGCCTGATGACTACTTCCTCTTTTTTGTGTGTGTGTGTTGTATTGCAAGAGAGTAGAGACAGTTTTACTCGACCGTAATCCAGTTTTGTTTTATTTTATGATGAGCATTTCATATTAGAATGAGATTATGGGCACATTTTGTTTTACATCATTATTTTAAATTGCTATGTTTGTTCATGCTTTTAAGCAGAAAATGAAATAAAATGAATTAAAACAACAAAAACAAACTAAGATAATTACAAGTCTTACAAATGAGATAAAAGTCCTAAAATAAGTGTTAACAAATAAACAAACAAATAAAGGGATAATAATAGAAAAAAAAAAGAAGAAGATTTTCTGAAAATTTAATCGTGATAATTGCTTAAATTATTAAGTATTTAAAAAAAAATAATGCGATATTTTTCACAGGATGTTGAGGAACATTTGGAGACAAGCAAACGACTGTTTGCCTTGTCATTCTAGGCTCAAAGTGTTAGGAATCGTTTTAAGTCCAATGTTTTTAAGTAAATGCTGTGATGGGGTTGAAAGGTGTCAGGATTATGAACTAGTTTCTCACACCTCCCATGTTGTATGTATGTGTTCGTTTTATCCATAACCAACGAGACCTACATTGTAATGTAGGCTGGCGATTTTATTTACTCACAGTTTTTACCAAAAGACTTCTGAGTAAAAGTCATCATTTTATTTGAGAAGTCATTTCTGTGGTTTGAAATCCCAACATCCCATCTTATAAGCCAACACACTATTCTGCTAGGCTAAGGTGAATTCTTCAGCTTCATGTGAACTCTGTGTCGCTTTAATGGTTTTCAAGAAGTGCTTCTCAAATGCTAGGCAACAAGTTGTCCTCCCTAGCCTATATTGTTTGATTGCGGCTCTACACAACAATGCAGTACACTGAAGCACTCTTTTAAAGCTTTTAATATTACAGGCCATGAAGACCTGATTTATTTTATAAAAACTAAAATGCTGATGTGTTTCGATGTATTTCTTTACTTCAATATTTCAATCATTTATTCGTCCATTTGTATAAACCACCAGCAAAAAAAGTACTTTAAAACACGCAACATTTTGAAAAGTTTTTTTTCTTCTGTGTTCCGAATTTGTTTACTCATCCTTCTAACCTTAATTCTGTTGAGAGAGACGAAAAAGTGGCTTTATTTCGAAAGGCCTTATTTCGTTTTTAGTTTTAATTCCGCGTATTTTCGCTGACGACAAAAGCTTAAAAGCCTGGAAAATCCGCTTTTTGTACATTTCAAATTTTCGCTTCATACGTTGAAAACAACAACGTGATGATGATGATGATGGTGATGGTGCTGAAAACTGAAATCCAGAAATCACAAAATATTCCAATTTTGTTTTTGTTTCGGTGCTTCATTCTTTTCCTTTTCTTTTTTTTTTCCAGCCTAAAAAGTCACATTTGATTTGGTCGTTAAAACTATTGTAAGTGGAGATGACTTTTGAGTTCGCGTTTTGTATCTTTTTTGATCCGCATTTCAATTCTTATTACTAGCGAGTGAGTAGTGAATGAGTAGTGAATGAATGACTGTTTGACTGACCGAAATGAAATGATTGTGACTGAATGTGCTTTCTGTAGGTTTGTTTATTTTTTCCCTTTTCAAATGTTCGCATTTTTTTAAAGTCTTTTTCCTCTCTCTCTCTCTCTCTCTCTCTCTTTTTCTTTTTTTTGAACTTCCTTCTTTTTAGCCCAATTGTAGCAAATGTAGACTTATTGGATATTTTTAAATTAAAAACACAAAAAAATCTCGAAAAAAAATACCGTTATTTAAATATTTCTATTGCGTTTCTTTTTTCGTTCTTTTTTTCCTCCATTTAAAGCGATAAAATGTCGCAACATTTTTTTTATGTCATTGAAATGCATTTATACTGCCTTTAGTTTTCATTTCGATAAAAATTAAATCTCTATTCTTGTAAATGGCCAATAGTTCCGGGTTTCATTGTTTTCAATATTTTAAATTGTCATAATAATCCGTTTTTTTTTAATTTAAATACAGAGCGCTTTCAAAAATTTTTGGAAAAAACTTACAGTCGAAGTACAGTGACTCTTCTAAGCCATTATTCCTAAGCCTTCCAAGTTAAGAAAAAACAAAATAATTTACAACTACAATGCGTAGAGCATAGCTCGACAGATAGACAGAGTAACTCGGACTTTATACAGGGCCATCGCCATAGTGGATGAAACAACACAAACTTTTTCATTAAATGTGGATTTTATTCCTGAACTACATACATAATTGGCCATTACAACCCTTCAGTCAGGATTACGGCCTAGCTTCTCACACCACTTATGTTGTGTGTGTTAATTTTATATATGAGTGGCGGGACCTACAGTTTAAAGTCGACTCCGAACGACAGATTTTTGAGAAACTTTACATGGCAATTTTTATTTACTCTCAGAGAGTTTTTGCCAGAAATCTGCTGAGAGGAAGCCGCCGAAGAAATATTTTTTCATATTTCGTTTTTTGATGTCTGACCGGTGATTCGAACCCTGGCCTTTCGTCTAATAAGCCAACACACTACCCATTAGACCACGGCGGCTTCCATTACTATTCCTTAACTACTACGCGATAAATTAACGAAACTATAATACTCGCAATTAATTATTTGCCTTGTTAAAAATACATGCATACACATCCATAATTTGTCATTACAACCCTTTAGTCAATATTACAACCTAGTCTCTCTCTTACATCACACATGTTGTGTGTGTGTTAATGACTTGCAATGACGTTTTTGGGAAAATTTTCATGGCAATTTGTTTACTCTTCGAGTTTTTTTCCCTGAAAACTATTGAGAGAAAGTAGTCAGTAAAAATATCTATTTCTTATTTCGTTTTCTTCGAGATGTCTGAGTTGGAGTTTGAATTCCGAGTTCTCGTCTAATAAGACAACACAACAGCTATTGTGTGGCAGCAACTTCTTCATGTGCTTATTCCGGTGGTTTCCGTTCGTTTTTTTTTTCTATAATTTATTGCATCATCTTTCGCAGTGTTTTCAAGTAGTTTTGTTATTGTACTTTCATCTTTGTTCATTGTTATCCTAGAAATTTTTTAGTCTTTTTCTTCTTATTTCATGCATCCAGAATAAGCATTTAGTCTGTTAGTACCTTATGGCAAAATGTTATGAACAAGGGCACTCCAAATTTATGTTGAATGTTTGGTGAAGTCAAAAAGTAATTATACATTATGAACGACTTGGATCCAATGAACAATTAGCTCTGAGTTTAACTGCATAAAGTTAACCCTTCTCAAAGAAACAACCACTATGATAACTTTAGGCCCCAAAAATCTTTAATGACCTTTCAAAACTAGTCTGCACTGACCGGAGAATTAACTTTAAATATTTGATCACTCTTTGCTTCGACATCTATCTTAATAATAAATAAAACAGGCTATTGAAGTATCACTGCAAATCATTTAACCTTGTTTGTCTCCGATAAATAAACGACGTTCTGCACGAATTATAAATCGAAGCAAAAGTAATAAAAAATTGTAGCTAAAAAATGATTTCCAATGAAAACTATTTTAATTTTAAATTTAATTTAATGAATTATAAAATTTCTTCCTTTTTTTAATATCACGTGATATCGGATTTAAAAACTCAGTTCATACAATTAAAAGTTGCAATATATAAGGTACTATTCCTTTAAGGGTTATTATACAATCCTTAAGGATATAAAAGTACTGCAAAAGTAGTGATTAATTAAACAGAAATTATATTTAAAAAACGCTTAAATACATACATATTTAAAATAAAAAAATTCCTTCATATGTAAAGGCAAAGAAAAAAAATTTAAAATCAACATCCTCAGCGAAAGAAAAATGGTAAAACAGTGCAACAGAAAACAGAAAACAGAAAGCAACAGCTGCAAACGTCAGCTTAACGACAATTTAATGAAAATTCGATTGGATGTTGTTGCTGAAATCATAGCTTTTTGGTAACGCTTGCCGAAAGGTGGGCTTGTAGGTTTAATCTTCATCATGTTTTTGCCATTAAAACCATTTGATTTTTTTTTCACTTGACCTTAAAAAGAGTAAAAACAGTATGAAAAATCAAAGGACAACTATTATCGGGGTCAAAAAAAAGAAATATGAACATTGTTTTTTACTTCCGTTATTTTTCTTAAAAATTTTCGACTCTTATTTGAAGTCCAATAAAAAAAAAGAGTTTATAAATGCAATGAAACTAAAACGAAAGAGAACGTATCAAAAACGTAACTGGAAGTTGACAAAGACGACTAGAAAATATTGTATAAAAATCCCTGCGGGGAATTTATTTAATTAGAATACTAACAAACGGGTAATACGAAGCGACTTTCAAATTTGTACAGCGTAGATAAAACATCATTAAAATTCACTATAAGAAATTCTGCAAGCATCACCTCTCGAAAACTAGTGGGATCGATTAGTAAAGATCCTCACCAATGTATCCAACACAACAACTCAAAAACATTTTTACAGACATATAGCCACCACATGATACGTGATGATAATATTTTGATCAATTTCGTTTAATTTTCGTTCGTTTAAATTTCGTAGAATTCTACAAAATGTTTCGCTCAAAAAAAACATAGAAATTCTATGCTGATGGCTTTACCTCCACAAATGGCAATATGTTATCTTTCAAAACGGCATATATTTGATTTGATAACATACACACATACATAATTGGTCATTACAACCCTTCAGTCAGGATAACGTTCTAGTTTCTCACACTACATAATGCTGTGTGTGTTAATTTCACACATGATTTTCGGGTTTAAAGTCGCCCCGAACGAGAGATTTTTGAGAAACTTTTTCATGGCAATTTTATTTACTCTCAGAATTTTTGCCAGAAATCTCCTGAGAGGAATTCATCGAAGAAGTATTTTCTTCATATTTCGTGTTGTTAAAGATGTCTAACCTTGAGTTTAAACCGAGGCCTCACGTCTAATAAACCAACACACTATCCACTAGACCACGGCGACTTCTCTAACTAACTTGGACTTTATTTCTCTTCAATTTAACCTTTTGACCATTGGCAATGTGATCTGATCAAATAGATGAAGTTGAGTAACAAAAAAAAAAAAAAAAAAAAAGAAGAAAAAGGAAGGAAGAACGTATAAAAGCCAGCATGATATAGATTTCCCTTTAAAAAATCCTTTTCTTTTTTTTTTTGGAGTTAACATTTAAAAATGCAGAAAAGAAATTATTTTTTATATTTTTTTTTTAAAGAATCTATATGCTCTTACACACATACATACATGCACACATATTTAAATAAAAAATATCCCTATTGTTGGGAAGGATGTTTATATCGCCATTGCCAGCTAGGAAACTCTCTGAAATGACGGATATACTCATGCAAACATATCCGATAATACGAACATTCAATACCACGACATATGAGAAAAGAAACAGAGACAGGACAGAGAGAGAGAGAGAGAAAGCAGAAAAGAGTAGGAAAGGGATGCAACAGCTTGATGACGCCAATATTAAATATTCATATGCGCCACACAATGTGAAAACATAAGAAAACTTTTAAAATTTTTATCTTCAACACGATGGTGGTGGCTGTAAGTACAAACAACAATAGCAACAATAAATGCTTGAAAATAACAGCAACTACAACAGAAAATATTTACAGTAAAACCGGTATTAATATGTACGAATGCAAAAAAAAGAAATGGAGAAAACAAATACAACAACAACAAAAAAAATACAAATAATCGACTGATAAGCGAGAAGTCGAAATCTGAAGCCATCTCCGATATGAAAGCAAAAAATAAAGTTTTTTTTCTTGCTCGAAAATCAACACTAAAAGATTAGCAAAAACTCCATAACAACGACACCAAAAATTTCCATGTTGCCAAGTATTAAGAGAAATTCAGTAACTTTGGATGGTTTTATGGATATTTTTTTAACTTTTGCACAGGATAAAGGAAGCAAAAGAAAAAAATCTGTCATTGCTTGGATTACAGATCATGAATTCGTTGCAGTTGAAAATGAAAACAGTTTCATGGAATAAACAATAACGGAGGGGGGGGGGACGTATAACTAATATTACAACACAAATATTATCGCAAAAGTATTATTTTATAGAACAATATTCTTTTGTATCAATTTTGTATCAAACCTTTTCCCAAGATTGCTTTACTCATAACCATTTAAAGAATAAAAATTTAATTTCATGTCGTAAGCAGAAATTTATGCTTGTAAAAGAAATTTTGAACTATAATCGAAAGGTATTTTCCGGATTTTCCATAATAGATCATCTGGAAAATCAATATTTGCTTATTCTCTCCGTGCTTCTTTCTGGCACAGAAGCATAAGAGACACAACTAAGCACTGATGCAGCAGACGTAAAAGAGATCGAGAGATAATTCCTACATAAGATCTGCGGTCCTGTGCGAGTTGGCGATGTTTTCCGCATCCGATCCAACAATAAGCTATATAAGCTGCTCAACGACATGGACATCGTACAGGCTGCGTTGATTCGGCCTTGTCGTTCGAATGGAATCGGATGCTCCGGCGAGACAAGTATTTGATACGAGAGTCGACGAAGAGGATGACCTTGTTTGCGTTGGAGGGACAAAATCAAGGAAACCCTGTCATCGATTGACCAACTGGCAAAGCAAGGACTGGAAGGATGTGTTAAGGTAGAACGAAATCCATTAATCGTGTTGTTAATGGCCAACTGAGTGAGTAAGTAAGTAAGTAAGCAACAATAATAAGAAAGACGAAAAACTTACGGAATGTCAAATCTGATGATTGTGATATTCGTAACGCAGCTGTCATGAGTTCGGAGACATTTAAATCAGAGTCTGAAATCGTTCACATTTGATGAAATTGAGCCTTTTATTTGGATTTTGTCCTTATACATTTTTTCATTATAACAATTACTTTTGGAGATTGAAACCATGTTCACCTTTTTGAACAAATCAAAATAACCGGCGGCATCACTTAGCAGTTTCTCAGCAATGCTGATGTGAAATTTTTCAGACGTATATCTCATAAGGAAAACTTTAAACAAAATGTATGATCTGGATTGGGAAAGTGAATTAACAGAAGTCACCCTAGTCTAGTAGGTATGTATGATCCGTCATTATATACTTCTGTCATTTCTTCACTTTTGCATTATCTTCGAACTTGAGTTGACTTTAAAAGAACAACAAAAAACATTCTACGATTAGAGCTTAAATTAATAACAATTCTTTAAACGCATTCAGTATTAGGAAAGTGAAGACACAGAAGACGCGATAGTCTAGTGTGTTGGTTTATTAAACGAAAACTCTGCAAGTAAGTAAAACCGCCATGAAAATATTTTGCAAATCTGTCGTTCGGAGGCGTCGGAGTTTTACTTTACATCTACTAATAGGTAAATGGGTAGTGTAAGAACCTAGGTTTTAATCCTGACTAAAACTTTAAAAAAAATCAATTCAGTAAGTAATTAGTGAAGTGAGCCTAAACAAATTGCACTTTTGTTCTTGGAAGTGTAACAGGTTAGTTGAATACACCAAACAAAATTCAGTTGCGTTGCCCATAGTAGTAGACAACCCATAGTTAAATCGTGAAATTTTTACAGTAAATTACCACATTAAATGCTTTTAATGCCTGTAAGTAAAGCCATTACTGTTACTTAGGGAAGACTCTCTAAAAGTTTTACCAACTTTGTGAGTCGTTTTTCAAATCTGCAGCTGAGTGCTACGCCAAGAAGAAAACACTTCAAAATAAGTCCTACACAAGTTTCCACCAAATAAAATTAATTAAAGAATAATTATATTAACGCAGATTTAATAAAATTATCCCGACAATCGTATTCCAAAATACAAAATGAGAGCCAAAACTCCAATAATATTTATTCTTGGCACTAAAATTTAAATAAACAATGTAACAAAATGATCTGGTCTGCAACGAACAGATTGAATTAGGTAGTGGTACAACAACGACTAAAGCAAACAAAAAAAAAAATAAAAATTAAAACAAAACAGATAAAATAGATGAAATCGCACTGGGATGATTGCCAATTCAAATCGCATTTGAAGATTAAAATACACACAAGTGGCTGGGAAACGGAATAAACCAAGAGCAGATTGCATAAAACAACAAAAGACGGGAGCAGAAGTAGAAGCAGAAATGGAAGTAGAAGTAAAAACAACAGTAGTAGCAGAAATAATCGTTAAAAATAATACTAAGAAACAACAGCGGAATAGACAATCTGCCAGCCAGCCAGTCAACCATTTGAAAAGGAAAGAAAAATACAAACATTTCATGCAGTAGCAAGACGAGGCATTAAAAAGGAAGAAAAACAAAGCTACACAAGACAAATACAGACGCAGTCCAACAGTCTAAAAAAAAAAAAGAATACTCACACAATAACAGCAGCAGCAAAGAAAAAAAATGGAAAAACCTACACGGCGGCTTTAAAATAAAAATTAAGTGAAGTAAAAAACAACAACTAAAACAACCAATTGATTGAATACACTGAACGAAAAGGACACCACCATAAAGAGAAACAACAGAAAGAAAACAGAAACGAAAGAACACAAGGAAATACTTGTGCCAAACGGATGTTGGAAAACAGGAAGAGGAAATTAAATTGAATGAAAGAAGAAGAAAAAAATCAAAAGAAAAAATATTCCAAACATTTTGCATAAAAACGTGTGCAAAATTTGTAACAAAAAAAAAAAATAACGAAATGGTAAGGAAAAGTAATAAATGAACTTTGAACTGAAACTCTTGTTAAAAGTATAAACAAACGAAGCAAAGTGGATATAAATAAACAAAGTTTGAAAATTTTTTGAAAAGAAACCAAAGAAAAAAATACAATAAAAACGAAAGAGAAATATAAGAAGAAAAAAAACTCACCATATGAATTGCAGGAACCATTTGTAATGAAAAATAGATTCACCAAACCCTGGCTGTAATCCGTAACGGCCTTGTGTACAGCATTTGAATCACAAAAATCTAACGTGAATTCATTTTTATCTTTTGTAATCTGTAAAAATAAATAAAAATATTATGGCGTATTAATAAAAACAAAATCGTAATGAAAATTCTTTGGAAAATCTATACAAAACCAAACAAATTTTATTTTTAAAATTTAATTTCAAAGATTTGCAATATTGGTAGAATATTAAGACAAAAAGAAAATTATGCCTGCGAAAATTCGATACGCGCTATTTAATAGAATAAAAGTTGGTTTGCATCGTATATTCTTAACCAAAAATGCTATCAGTTTCAAAAATTTTCAAATAAAAGGATCGGTATACGCATCATACTAAATCTTCTAATAGATACTAAAGAGCGAGAAATTTATAAACTGGGAAGAAGAATTGTTCCGGCCTCACAGTGCCTCATTTAATCGAACAAATTTACGTACACTTTTTCGAGTGTATGGGGTCGTATCTCGGCAATGGCATCATGAATGTTGGCCTCCAAGTGCTCAACTGTCTCTAGTTTATAGGCATAACACTTTTCTTAAACGGCGCCCCACAGAATATTATCCAACAGTGCCAAATAGTAATGTCAAATGGCGACCATTGACATCAAATGTTTGAAGCAGTAAATCGATTGTGGCGTGAGATGTGTGGCAAGGCGCACGATCGTCTATTGAAACAACATCCGTTCACGATCAAACCATAGAGTGACGCTAATAAAAATCGGTTATCATGGTGCGATAGGTTTCCTCACTGAAACTACTTTTCAAATGATACTTCCGCTCTACAAACCGCATCAAATAGCCACTTGTAATGGGTGCATTGGCTTCTATAAGAACACATGCAAGACCACAAGCCCCATCGAGCAGTTTCTCGTTAGCCCAATAAATCCGAACGTTGCTCAAGCGTAAATCGATTCATTGCCTTCAGTAGAGACAATATACTGTATTTTTTGACAGAATAGAATGACATAAGAATTTCCAGATTTGAAATAACCGATGGTTCAGTTTAAAATCACAACTTATTCGATATTGCTCTGATAGTGCTAAAACAAAATTGTCACCCGCAAAACTTTGTTTCCATTTACACGAACGTACATTATATTGTGCAATATTAAGTTACCAATATTGTCAATTTCTTTAAATCTAAAAATACTGCATTCTTCAGATTTTTCACATTTATTACCAAATAAAACATTTGCTTCCGTAACCCACTACCTCCGCAATTTCGATAATTTTTTTTTTATTTTTTTGCAATACTCACCTTTATTTTACCATCCTTGGCAAAGGATGCTTTTTTCAAATTATACCTGACACCCAATTCAGTGTTTTTAATTTCACAGGATTTTTCATCGAAATCGCACATGTGCGGTGGGCAAATAACGTTTGTGGCCCAATTGAATTCATAATGACAGTCAGCAATTTTAAACAATTTCGGTTTGCCCTGGAAGAAAAGAGGGGAAAAATTGAAAAATTGCATTAAATAAAGAGATCAAAAATTAAATGTATTTTTACATTAAGAGAATATTATATACAAAGTTTTGTTACAGTGTATAAAGTTTATTTGGGCCGCAAGAATTGAAAACCAAAGAACCAATATTTACTAGGAAAACAAAACACAAAGAAATGTACTCTGGTAATGAGTTATAAACAATTAAAAGAAAAATATTTAATTTTTTTTCATTAAACTAAGGCATACTCCATCTAAAATTATCTGGCCTGTCAATAGATGTTAAATAACTCCGTCCCGAACTAAAAACTTAAAAACTATTCAGAAGTAAACAATACAAGGTATGAGGATACATTCGAATTCAACTAGCAAAGACATAAACCACAATACCACAGAGAGAATTTTTCAAGCCCAATTTTTCAAGTTCCAAAATTATTTGGGATATTCCAATAATACGATTTTATTAGGCACACCTTAGGCTATAATTTGTATATAATTTTTCCACAATATCGATCATCCTCCCAAGACATTCTTTCAAATTTTTAATTTTCAAAATTTTCGAATTACCAGAAAAGCTGCTCCACTCAGGAACGTGTACGGGATAATTTTTAAGGAATGAAATAGAGATTCCGTTCTCAAATATCGTACATTCGATCCTTGACCATTTTTTTTTTTTTAACACTTGACATTAGCTAGGTTAAAATTTTTGGTTTTTGTCTTTACTTGTTAAATTCGAATTTATCTTCGCACACATATAAACTCTAAGCAGACTGATGATTATTGTTAGATATTGGTCATTATATTTTTTCACTAAAAGAGCCAGAATGTCATTTTTCAAGCTTCCATAACATTTAATCTTACAGAGACCTAGATAACCTTTTATATCGTCTATATAAGCAAAAGTCCTATTTAGCTTAAACCCAATAGCCAAACGATTTATAAATTCATTTAACAGTACAGTTTAACAGTCCGTTCCCCGTTTGCCATTGCAATTCCATTAACCGCAAGATAATTATCTTAAGCTGGAGGAAAACGTTTTAAATAGTTTTACACGCCATAAAATATTATGAGCCAGTAGATGAAACAAAAGAAAACGCAGTAAATGCGATGCCAGCAAAAGTTTTTGTAGTTTCTTAAATGTGAGAAGATCGACCATCACCCGCTTACAATGCACGACTAACAAAACGGCAAATTAACGTCAGCTTGTGGCAAATAGTGCAAAGTAGCACAAAGGAAGATGTTCAAAGACATTATCAGACAACATGCAACAATAGCAATAACAATTCCAAAAAAAAAAAAAGAACACACCAACGAATAACAATAGCAACAATCAAAAAACACTGAACTAATGAATTTGTGGTGCGTAGAGGGAAAAAAACCGTTGAGGTCAGTCAGTAAAAAAATTTGCATCAGTGCAACAATATTATGCAGATAAAGAGAACAGCAATGGATAAAATGATGATGATGATGATGATGATGATGGTAATGATATTAAAGAGAACAAATAATATAGAAAAAAAAAAGGAAATACTGAAATCAAATTAAGTAAGAAAAGTAACAAGTCTGTCTGTACACCCCCCCCTGATATCATCAATCTTTGTTAAGATGATTAGAAAATATTTTATGAGACTTTGAAATTATCTTCAATGACTTGGTTATAACCTATCTTGTCAAATAAAGTTACGAAAATCTTATTTGCAACAAACATTTCTAAAAGGTTTTGGCAATAAACTGAATATGGATTTCATTAATCAAGTTATTACAGCAAAGCAGGCAAAAGGTTGCAGTGGTTGAGTAACTTCGCTTTAAACCTTCGTATAATATCCCTTCTTGTTGAAGTTAACCTCTGTGGCTACGATATCAAGACTCCTTTAGAAAGGATTATTTTTAATATTTAACTAATATGATGAAACTATACTTCCACCATAGCAGTCGCCGTAGTCTAGTAAGTAGTATGTTGGCTTATTAGACGAGAGGTCTCCGTTCAAACCCTAGGCCAGACATCTTAAACAAAACGAAATATGGAAAAGATTTTCTTCAACGGCTGCCTCCTCTCAGTAGATTTCTGGCAAAAACTCTGAGAGTAGATAAAATTGCAATGATTGATTGAAATTTGCGTCTGATGAAATAGAGGGTAACGTTAGAAAACTCTCTTGGCATTACTTTTTAAATAACTGAGGATTGCAATACATTACTCTGACCATGTTCATAAGTACTGCGTTCTTAAAACATTTCTTTTAAATTAAAAGAAATATTATGTTAATAGGTTTCAACAATTTTTTGTTTCCAGAATTCTTTCCATTAGGGCCTTTCTTGTGTTATCTGCTAGCACTTTGCTGGCAATCCATCACTTTTTTTTAAACTCTAATACATTTATGAGGTTTTTGAGTCCAAGAGTTCTTTTACCACTGAGTTCTGGGCAAATTGATTTGCCTAGGTACATAAACCGCATGATACCGCATTCAATATCATTTATACCGTAACGCCATACGCAAAATCTAGCCTGAAAAATTAAGATACTTTTTAGTTATTTAGGGCCTTCCGACAGGGTCTTCCGAACATTGATAGTCGATAACGATTATCTTGTTGAATCTACATCTTTGAAATTAATTGTCATTTATTCAGTATGTTTTCACCATGGATAACCATACATAATGACATGTGCTCACTGAACTGAATCTGATGCAGTTTAATTTTCATAGAAAAATAAAAAGACTACGTGCACGTAAAGAGGACTGCACTGAAATGAAGAGCTTATTACATATAAAAAAGACTTCATTCGTTACTTTGCCTTTTCATGTACGGTGATAAAAATAATTCCATGTTATTGCTTCAGCATAGCCAAGTATTAAAAGTTTCTTATAATTTTTTATGATGATATTTGAAGATACCACCACGTGGTATATTTTTAAAATAAGAAAGTACTCCCGTTCAATTTTGCAACAACGCTTTTAAAGAATTAATATCGAGGGTAAGTAAAATACCGCACGCTTTTGTAATTATTCCGCTCCACTAAACTCAAAAGAAAGGCGCTAATAAAATGCATGGCAGTTTGATAAGAACTGCTGGACAGCAGGAGATTGCAACAAACAATGGTAGAGCAAAGGATTGATATGGAAAAAACATACATGCACAAACAAACACCAGCTAAAACAACGCGAACGCTGACAACTGCATATGAAAGGCACCACAGGTGGGTTAAAAGAAAACAAACAATAAAAAGTGGTTTTAAGAGTCTAGGAAAACGAATAAAAAATGAAAAAAAAATAAAAAAATACTGAAAACGAGACTGAAATGAATACAATAGTATTGGCAGTGGGCCAAGCAACACCAACATGTCGTCGTCCTTAAGCCCAACAAACGATAACAACAAACCCCCAAAACAATAGGCCACATCAAAAACACACAACAGACAGACGGCTGTTTTTAAATCCTCAACAAACGAGAACAATTGAAATAAAATAAAATGCGAACAAACACTAGAGAGAGAGAGAGAGAGAGAGAGAGAAAGAGAATGTGATGCTGGCACTCACTACTACTGCTGGCTGTTACTGCTGGTAACACAAATTGCAGACAAAGTGTCAACAGTAAAACCAAAAGAAGAAAAAAAAACAACAACAACAAAAGGAACAGAAAAGTAAATTGTTTGTGTGTTAAGCAAGCAAGCAACTACAACAACCAACAATTAGGGAATGGTAACAGCCAGCTCCCCTTGCCTCCTGCATTATCCACGATACGTAATGCGTATTAAAATCGGGGTGGGGTGGACGGTGTTGGCTCTTTACAGGCATTGTTCCATTTGTTTACTTTGTTTTAATGCTTCTGTTATGGACAGGGAATTAAACAACGAACAGACCGTCATGCCATACCATACAAACGATTCGAAACAAACCAACCAAGTAACCAACAAACCAACAATCATAATAAATCGATTATTAATAATAATGACGATTACGATTGTTGTAATTACTACTGCTGCTGCTACTGTTGCTACTGCTGCTGCTGCTCTTCACTGTTTGTTGTTCAGTAGTGCTGTCGTAATAGCAATGTTCCATTCAATTTCCTCCTTCGCTATTTCTACATGCCATTACTATTCCCCTGTGCAACTATTACCAAGAAGCATACAGCAATTAGTGCCGATAAATTTTGCAATTAAGGATTGCGTATCGGAAGGAATGAAATGAAGGATAATTAAATTGTGAGAATTTCAACTTAAATGAACGAATTAGTGATTGAAAAACCAGACTATAAATTTTAAAGAGATTACAAATTTAAAAGATATGATATTCTAAAGAACATTATCGTTTTGAGGTCTATATATGTGGAAATAAAAGTAATAGAAAAATTATATCTAGGAATAGTGGCATCTGCTGTCTTCTATCAGAACGTTCGATTAGTAAACCGTCTTTTCCTGAATTTTAAAATCAAAAAAAAAAGATGCTCCCATAGGAGATAGTGATCCCACAATAGCCTGTCAAAACTGTTATCAGATCTTCAACTTTTTTTACCAATTGCCAACGTATTGTTGGCTCTAAAACAATTGTTACTTTTGGTATATGCTATGCCTTTTTGGAAAAGTTGTACGCCGTACCCTTCACTCAGGAGATGATCCCTATTCATGCAGTACATTATGTTGGAATACAGAGAAAGTTAGTTTATAGGAGAAAAGAAAGAGAGAGTAATGAGGTAATTGACGATTGTTTTAGAACAATGACACAGTAGCAAGCCTTGCAAGATGCTCTGGGGCCGCTGTGTATTTTAAGAGTGTCTTAAATATACTAATTAGAGTACCCACAGGACACCCCCGAGCCTGGCATGAAGACTTGCACCGTATTGTTTTGAACCGTTTTTCGTCATTGCCCAGCCTTCGTAATTTTGAGATCTTTTAGAGATGATACTATACCAGACCCAAATTGTCCCATAAGAGTATACCGTTAGAAGTTGTTGCTTATTTTTTTTTAGTAATAATTCTCTCTTCCTTTTTGGATATTGTAAATTATCACATATAATGTCAGACAAACAATGAGACAATAACAGACATTCAACATCTCTGGTGCCCCAGCCTCAGCACTTGAATTTTAGTACACTGGGTATACTAGCCCGGAGACTGGGCTAGTTTTAAAACGACTTCTGTTGAAGCTGTAATTACGAGAAGGAAAATATGACTATCACCTCTCTGTTATTATCTAGCATTCCGGAAGTTGATACAAAGAATTCTTAAGCATTTCGAATTTATGAATAGAACGCGTCCAACACAATGTGATTTGGATAAAATCAACACTTTCATAATTCCAATCAGGAGTTAGAGAAAAATTATGCAAGAAGTAGTCGTCGTAGTCTGGTGAGTAGTGGTTGAGGCGACGTATAAAAACCTGTCGTTTTCGGTGACTGACCAGAAATCTCTTGTTCTGGCAAAAACTCTGAGAATAAATAAAATTGCCATGAAAAGTTTCTCAAAAATCTATCGTTTGGCATTAACTTTAAACAGCAGATCTTGCTACTCATGTATAAAGTTCACACACACAATATTAGTGGCGTAAGAAGCTAGGTTGTAATCCTGACTGAAGGCTTGTGATGGCCAACTATGTACGTCTATGTATGAAGTACTCCCGGTATTACAGTAGGACCTTATAGGTCCCAAATAAGTTGTAATTTTTAGGGCGGTTGTGAATTTAATTGAATGTAGTTGTACTTGTTTATCATGGGACTTTCCTTGATAATCTAATTAAAACCAACTGTAACAGCAAGTTTCGTATATTTACAGTGACACTACAATATTTATATGCATACATATGTATTTAGTTATAAAAAAATGTAATTTTACTTACTCGTCCCACACGCATATCACAGTAGAAATCAATTCTTGAAGACAATTGTGAATTTTTATCCTCCGGGCAGGGGTCACCCAGTAAATAACGCAATTGGGCATTTGTGCGATTAAGAGCCACTAAGGAGGCCATCGGATAACCAAGACTCTAAAACGGAAATTAAATAAATGCTAATAAATCAGAAAAACACAATAATAAATAAATAAAAAAATAAATTTTATTAATTTAGAAACAATTTTCACATTCCACATTTATACTTTAATTACACACAAACATACATAATAAATTTGATTGTTATTTATGAAATGAAATGAAATTTTAGCAGAACAACAATAGACAACAATAAATAAATTAAATTTCATACAGAAATGATGATGATGATGATGATATTTATGATAAATGAAGTGAAACTTATATCCGCAATATCCTTAGCAGAAATAAAAAAGAAAAAAAAAAGAAAAACGAAAACAACAACAATAGCAACTGCATTTAAAGAAACAATAATGAAAAGCTTTTTTTTTTTTTTTTTGTATTTTCCTATTTGACTACCATCATCCTGCAATCTACAGCTGCTCCTTTTTTACGAACACTCAAATGGGAGATTAAAAAAGACGAAAAATGGAAAAAAAATTAAAAGAATAAGAATAAAAATAAAAATAAAAATAAGAAATAAGATATAAAAACAGTTATAAATGTGTCTGTTGTATTTCGTATACTTTTGGCAATCCATCTTGTGGGCCAATAGAAAAAGAAAGAAGAAAACAAAACCGATATATCGTAGGAATCTGAATGCATAAGTATGAGAGAACCAAATGGAAACGTATTTCTTTATGTACGTATTTGCTCATAATTTTTATGTGGCAACAGGACATACTCTACGATACAACAACAACAGCAATAACAATAATAAATCTTTAAAATGAAATAAATAAATTGATAAAGATTTGTAAGCAGAAAAATCAGACACATACAACAACAAGATAGGATTGGATAGGATTGGATAGGATAGGATAGGATGGGATGGAATAAGGAAAAGAGAAAATCAGAGCACTGATTGGCAAAAAAAAAACAAAAAAAACAATCTCAGAAAATACGGTATATAGATTTAAGTGATGGAAATACATACATAAGTACATATGCACACACATACAATGTGCATATATCCATCTATACGATACAATATCAGAAACATTAAAATATACAACCACTTCATATACAACCACTTCATATCACATATGCAGCATTTTTTAAAATTCATCGGGCACCTTGTTAGTTATAGTACAGTGGTCAAAATAGGTAATATTGGTTGTTCTCTTTCGATTAAGAGGGTGCGATAAAACGTTGTTTAATTATTGCTTCTTTTCTGAAGTCAACTAGTGCACTATTCAAGGTAGAAGAGGTCTTATTCCTATCAGAATACAACTAAGGCACTGAATCAATCAAGCTTGTACTATCCATTGATACAAATTATAGTTTCTTGCACAAACCTCTTTAACTACTAACAGTCCTTTACTATTAGACAAGTTGTTTCTTGTACAGTATCATCACTAAAATATATCAACGTTACGAACCTTGAGCAGAGCCATATTAAGTACTCTATCGTTTCAATGTCTTTACTGCATGCCCAGCATTCATCATTTTTCCACCACTCGAATACAGTGCAGGTCTTCTACTGCTCGATTAAAATAAGAAGATTTGTTCCGGAGAATCATGCATTCGTACGTTACACATGTCTTTCTCGCATAGCACATCCGATTGTGATCGATAAGTCAGTGGATCGCGCACTACATTGCAGACAAAATTCGTTCTATAATCGACCTACTCGGTATATGGAACTCCCATCTTGGAGAGGTCTTTCCTGTCACTTATGATCTAAAGAGATTCAAATCTAGTGTCCACAAACACTACTCCCTCTTTCCTCCTACCCACAACATATTTTCCTAGAATGATAAGGGGCCATCCCCAGAGTGTTGATAATTAGTGTACTTATATCGCCTTTATTCACATTTAAAATGCCTATGGTTTTACCCTCATTGGGATCGCCCCAGTATATCGTGTAACCCTTCCTGTTGTGTCTTTGTTCCACAAGAGTTGCCAACTACCTTAACTTGGTTGTCAGTAAAAGGCTTTGGGTTACCAAAATTTTTAGTATGTAACACTCTGGCTTTATTAGCAAGAATATTCTCTTGATAATGACTTCCAGGGTTTAAGTACAAAAGCAATGTTTACGCTCTTCCCAAAACAAATTAAATTAAATTATTTTTTTTTTTACTAAATTTGCCTTTAAATTTCTTTTTTTACTACGTCATCCATGAACCAACTATGCAACAAATATTTACATTTTATCTGCTTTGATTTCACTTTAATCATTTTCTTCGATTCAGCAAAAAATCTACATCACGTACACAGTAAATGAATGCAATCAAAATAGAAAAAAAAAACGTTTATCCTTAAATGAATATTTGTGTGAATTTACGTATGTATATACTTGACCTCACTATGAGATCATTTACTTTAAAGGACATTAATTTTTTTTTTTTTGAATACCCTACCACAAAAGACAAATAGAAAAATTGGAATTTCGGCAACTTCCTCTTAGAAGATTTCTGGCAAAAACTCTACGAGTAAATAAAATTGCCATTAAAAATGTCTCGTTCAGAGTTGACTTGAAATTGTAAGTTCCGCCACTCATGGATGAAATTGACACTCTCAACGGGGATGGTGGGTGATGTGAGAAACTAGGTTGTAATCCTGACTTTATAGGTTCCCACAAAAGAAACGATTAGAATCACAATGACGCTGAAACGAGAATGGTTAACGTTGATATAAATGTTTGTCGCAAGTATATAATACGATCGCCAGTGTTTTAAAATAACCACCATAATTAATAGGTCAGTCAATCGCATATCAACACCCAAGTAAAGATGCGCAAGTATAACTGACACAATGCGACTTCAACTTCATCCAGAGTAAAATCTGTCAGTGCAGCCAGATGGGAAACTACCAAGTACCAACTGGCGAAGAAACGAAAGATTCATTGTAAATAGTATGTTCTCCTGATGAAATATGTTTTAAATAACAGCCGATTGGAAAGCTGTTCATACATACTAGTTCTACTACACCCATACATGCACCTCGGTCTACTTTTTCGTAAGCTTATTAGCAAAAACAATTTTTTTTTCTTTAGTTTTCATAACTATTCTGAGTGCTACTTATAATAGAGTACCTACGGCCTATCGCCTAAAACCTCTATTTTTCTCAAAGAAAAATCAAAAGAAAAAACGAAAATTTCTTTCGTGCTTAATTTTCAAGGATTAAACAATTCAACCACCTCATGGTCATGACTGTTAAAGGCACTTGTTATCAACTATTATTTTTCCTCTTTTTATCCTTATCGGCTTATTTTTTTTTTTTGTCTGTTTTCTCGTCATCTTTCTTTCGTTCATTCCTTCGCACTTATGAACAAACAAGGACAATAAAAAACAAAAAAAAACTAAAAACAATTACAGACAGAAGACGTCTTCCATTAAGCCGGCGATTGGTATGGATGTGTTGCATATATAGGCATATACTAACAAATGTATAAAGGTATGTGTATGTGTGTTTCGAGTTCTGACCACAGTAAATACAACCGCATATAAACATTGATTGAATGCTCCAATTGTTTGAAATGTGGAAATGGAATGTTGCAGCAGCACGTTTCTAACATTAAATACTCGTTTGTATACAATTTTCTTTCGAAGATTTTTTTTTTGCTTTTCTCTTTCTCTTTTTTTTTTAACACATAGCCAAAGACAGGAACATATATGCTTGCAATTGCATATAAATTTAGACTTGCCACATAGCTATATACAAGTTTTCTGAAGATTTTTCATGTTGTTGGTCATGTTGGTCATGTTGGTCGATCGATTCCATTTGATTTGGTTTGATGGTTGTTGACTATAAATTGTTGTTTCTGCATTCTGTTCATCTTCTACATTTTCTAATGACAACAACAACTTCTCTTGGAGCTAGATGCTGGCGCTGCTGGTATTACTTTGTATCACTGCATTAAAGAGTATGTGTATGTACCATATTGGTGTTTGCAACATTTGGCTTCATTTCTTGTGTTTATTGGTGGTCAAAAGATGGTTTGGAATTGTTTTCTATTTTTTGTTTGGAACTTTCTTTTGAATACCTCCCCCCCCCTTTTTTTTAATGTACAAAACCTTTACCGTCTTAGGAAGATTTATTTGAAAAAGCAACTGTCGTTTATTGATTGAAATCCTTTTAATTATTGTTTTGTACAGAACGTTTTCAAAAAAATGAAGAAAACAAACGTTCAAGATAGAAAACTAAAACAATTAATTCATACGTATTCAACAATATTTAAAAAAAATTAAAATGAAATAAAAAATTTGTTTATTTCTTCCTTAATCACATGAAAATCGTGGTGAAACGCAAGTCACTTCCAACAACAGTTAGCGTTATTGTGAATTAAATGAGAATCTTCCACTATGAATCTGGACTCATAGTTGGTAAGTAGATACACGTCGCTGCAACGTCATATAGTGTCGAGAGACACCATTTTGATAAAGACAATTTAATTGATATTTACTGTCACGTCATTGTATACCCCTCACATAGTTGGACGGATGTATCTGAGAATGGCATTAAGACACTATGACTGCGACTAAGGAGAACACTTTCCACATTTTTTTTCGTAATGTATTCTGATGCGTTAGATGAGACCACTAATCAGTTAGCATTCTATGAAAACATCCAAACTGAGAACATTTGCGAGGCACATTTGTGACCAGCAGTTTTAGAAGAGAAATTATGTGTGCTTTACAGACCAAATGATTATTGATGTATAAGACTACAGTGAGGCACTTTGGTGTCACATTTATAGAAGAAATTATTGCTGTATGCGATTGTATGCTGTATGATCTTAATTGAATCAGTTAAACTAAATAAGTTTCCAGTTTGGTTTTTAGTTTGCCAGCTGCAGATGCTTATACCAATACGTAGATTTACAAAAGTGCTAGAGGATCGTCGATACTTTATTACAGAAGTACAGGGTATTTTGTTCGGGTTCGTGCCGAAACTGAGTAACTCTAAACCAAAGCTTTATCATGCAATAAAATGGCCAACGATGATCTTGAAAAAGTCTTAACTTAAATTGAATCTGCGGACAAAGTTTTAAAAATTTTTTGATTAAATTTCCCCACTGCCTTAAAGAGTTTAAACCAGAATGTGGTACTTTTAATAAAATAGAAATATAGGCGGAAAAGAGGCATTGTAAGACAAAAGTTATACACTGGATGACTAAAAACTTTTCCATCAAGTGCAGTCCATTTTCAGAATACAATACAGTACAAGGTAAATGAAGAGACGTTATATTTGAACATCAAAGTCCATTTTAAAGGTCTATCTTAAGCAAATTTTATAGATTCGTTATAAGTAGAGTACTCCGACTTACAAACAAATATAAACGATCTAAGTGCCTAGACGTGCCAGTTGGCTTTTACATACATATCGTAATACATATATCACACTACTTATCGGAGCAGTAAAAAGCGCTCAGAAGACATAGAAGCAAGTGGTTCATAAGCATATCTGCGACTCAAATATCTTTGTTGGACTTCTATCACAAATATGTTCAATACAGAATGCAAACCCCGGTCTGGTCACCTATGTATTGTGTGAGTATAATGGCCAGAAGAAACGTTTGGCCTAATGGTAGCAACTTGTAATAAATAATTCCCTTATATTCCCATCAAACACTGCACATAGATTTATTTACTGTCAATTCGGTTTTAGAAGTCCTTTATAAAATAGTATTTAATGCGCAAATAATTTGTTTAATATTTATGCATGTTTAAAGAAAATTTTGCATCATTTTTGGCGACATTATAAACCAAGCATTTGTACATTTTCCAATATTCAGTCTTAATCACCAAAGTCATGTTCTCGAATATTTTACACGATAAAAAAAATTACAACATCACCAAGAATCGCAGTAAAAAATACATGAACATCCTTTTAAATTGTTACAAAAAAAAATTAATAAAAAAAAATCGAAAGAAAACGGGAGAGAGAAATTGTAGCAAAACTTAATAACTACAATGCTACAAGGCTAAGATAAGAAACTCTGTTTCCTTTTTCTTACAGGATATCCTATGCTATACACACACGAATGCATATATCGTATATACAATATTTTTTCTGTAGTTGTAGCACTCGCAGCGTGACACCAAAAGATATTCCAAATTATTTGTGTCAAGTGAAGGAATTCATAAAAGAAAATTGAACACAAGATGAAAAGAGGCAACATATTGAAATTGTTTTTGGGTATGTAATTCATTTATTAAAAATATGAATGGATATTCATTCAAGTGTGTAGTATACCATTATCTAAAGAAATTGGCAACAAATTGCTTAAAATGAATCACACATTTATTTAAGATTTAATTTCAACAAAAAATTTCTCCATGGAATTCTTAATGGCCCTATGATCGATCAGCTGGATTTTATTGAAAAAACAAAAATTGAGTTTAAATTTGTTGGCCTTAAATGGTATCTTGAGTTAAACGCCTTAAAGGTTATTTCGTATTAATAACTGTCATTCCATAATATATCGATAAGAGTAAATCTTATGCTCCTTGTCAATTCTGCTAAATGGATTCAGAAGGTGGAAAGTGCATGCAGTTCAAATGGTTTAGAACCCTGATGTATATTCTCTGATTTCCATTGCGATTGTATTTAACAATGGTACTTGAATGTAAAAAATATAAACTAAACACACACACACACACGTTCACATATGTACATATGTATGTCTACACTCATGTATTGATGGCGGTGGTGGCATGTGTTCTCACATATATATATATAGACACACACATTAAAATACAGGATGATGCACAAATGCATTTAACCACTACAAACACTTTCGAAACATTCAATGTATTTTTCTGTTGAACAAGAACAAGAAAAAAACTCTCGAAAACTTAAATGTACAGAAAACTCAGAGTAGCGTAAAAGAGTGCTATATGAGTGAGTGTTTGGGTGATTGTGCAAAAAAAAATATATTTTTTACTGCAAATAGAGGGTACAAGAAAAGACGCTTATAGCCTCATCACATATTAAAAGTGCACTTGTAAAAATTCTATTCGATACATAAAATCTAGTCATCTAGGCTTTAGAGTTCTGAATTGATAGAAAACGGCACAAATTTTTTAAAATAAATTCAATTCGACTTAATGACTGTAGAAAAAATAATTCAAATCCACTACTGTAATAATCATATTTTGCAAAATTAATCGCATAAACTAAATAGCTGCTAGGAATCGAAAATGTTAATCGAAATAATTAAGACTTAATAATCGCTACAGAATATAAAAACAACAGGACATTCCCAATCTTCAATCGTTTAATTGATAATATTATCTTTGTAAGTTGCCGTAGTCTAGTAGGCAGTGTGTTGGCTTATTAGACGAAAGGCCAGGGTTCGAAACCCCGGTCAGACATCAAAAACGAAATATGAAAAAAAATATTTCTTCGGCGGCTTCCTCTCAGCAGATTTCTGGCAGACTCCGAGAGTAAATAAAATTGCCATGAAAAGTTTCTCAAAAAAATCTGTCGTTCGGAGTCGACTTTAAACTGTAGGCCCACCACTCATGTATAAAATTATCACACACAACACCAACAACACTAGGCCGTATTCCTGACTGAAGGGTTGTAATGGCCAATTATGTATGTATTATCTCTGTAAGGATTTACCTACAAACCTAAGTAATTCAGATTAGAATCCGCCAAAAAGCAAACAAAATTTCATGATGATGATGATCTAAATCAACCCAAGATAACTTCCTACCCTAACTCCTCCAGGAGGGATTTTTTCGCATTACCTCTCTTGAGGGCATATGGCTTCCACAAAGCATTTTCTATCTTATCCGGTTGGTTTATTCGGTTGGTTGCTGCCATAACTTTCGGTTGGTTGTTATTCTACCTTGTTCCGTTTCGTTAATCTACTGTTTCTCCAGCTAAGGATGTACTTGACATGCTGTAGCAAATCCTAAAATAATGATGCTGCCGTCTATGGTTGCTTAGAAACAACGTCCTTCGAGCATGTGCTGTAGTGATGAGGAACCTTCCTAACCGTTAATTCTTATTTTTTCCCACCTGTGATTTTATCCTTTTTCCATTTTCAAGGAGCGAGGGGGCTGCTACTTAGATGCATTCTATTGGAGGAGACGAAGTCACTTAATTTAAATTAGAAAACCACGACAAAAGCATTCTTTCTTTTGTGTAATTCCCTTTTTAACTCCATTCGGAATTCGTCCTGCAACAGCATCAAATCAAAATATTACGACCCTGATCTCCAACAAAACGAAATAGTGAACAAATATTTCTTCGGCGTTTTGCTTTCTGCAGATTTCTGGCAAAATCTCTGATAGTTAATAAAGAAATCTGTCAACTTAAACAATAGGTCCGCTACAGAACAGCTACGCCACCACACCACTATTCAAAAACTCGTTTCTTGAAGTTCTCTCTAAAACAATCATTCCTACCCTTACGGTATTCACATGCTTGAAGGGAATCATAAATAAACTTCTTTCAGAATTCTTCAAGTTCGAAAAGGACACCTCGAACTTGAACAAACCCCATACAATGTAACAACTATATTGAAAAACAAAAAAGCATATCCATTGCGCCGAATGTGACTTACAGGACCTTTAATCCCCTAAACAGCAAACCAAACTACAGACAACGATATCGCTGGACTTTGAGTAGGAAGAAGACATCGGCATACCGTAGGGAGAAACGTTGTAAGCGGCCATTGACATCTATATTCCTTTCTGGCAAATTTAATGAGACTTACAACAACGTTCTTCGCCTTTCCTACCAAGTTTCTTTGGCGCACCATTCTAACACAACCCACCGATGCCTACCCACCCAGACCTGTCGGTTGCCTCTCACATAATTGTACTACACTATCTTCCATCCGTTCGCATCTCTTTAAAACCGGCACCCTCCTTACGACACGACGCTTGTTACAAGCTACTACCCAACCTCAGCACTGCTCACTTGTCAGATGATAAGTCCGCCACATCTCCTCCTTCGACCAACGACGACGTTCCATTAGAAACTCCTTTTAACAACCATTAATGTAATAACCGATCAAACCATTCTCTTACAGGGATTGAAATCGAGTACGTGAACAGTTTACTTTGCCTATTTTTGCCAATATTTTACCATATTATTTTGTTCAATGTAAATATAGATTTATGAATGCATGATTGTACAAATGCAAGATGCTTTTATGCTTCAATAAAAAAAAAAATTTTTTTTTTCTATAAAACAACTTATTCGCACATTCACATTCGTGTACATATACGATATTTAAATAAATACGTTGCAGGGAAATTTGTATTGAATGAACAGCAACTTTTAACCGCAATTGCACTTTTAAGTTCTGTACGAGTATTTCATATTTTTTTTGTATGCTTTTTTTATTTTTTTTTTTTTTTTCATATTTTTTCTACCATAATGGATCGACGGCACTAGCCTACCCAGCGCCAGCCACCATAACAAATCCATTATCCTTTAAAAATATTTTTTGCACAATGAGGCAATACTAATGGTGGTGGCATGCATCAAATTCTAATAAAGATATTTGAAAATTGTAGTCGCAACATGAGAATGTTGGGCGTATGAACGTTGCCTTCAGTAATAAAAATCTATCGAAATGTGTCACATTTTCTATTATGCAATACTAACCAATAACGCAGAACGAAACGTGCCTACGTCAATTGAAAGAAATGGAAAATACAAAAAAAGGAAACAGAAGAAGAAAAAAAAAACGAATAAGGAAAAATCATCATAATGGAACTTAGAAAATCAACTTTTGAATACATGAATCAATATTTTTTTTTCTTCATAAATAAAATAAAAACGTATATTTAATGCACTTGAATAAGCAATTGGAAGTGTTATGACAATAATAATGAATGCGATTTATGTGGCAATACCAATTGATGGAAGTGAAGAAATATAAGAGGAATAAAATCCATATTTATAGTAGCTTTTTTAGGTTATTATGCAGTAAATACATTTTTAAATGCAAATGCGCTATAAGCTATTCAGATCCCAAATATATAACTTTGTTAATAGAATTTCGAAAAAAAACCATGTGAGATAATTATAGTTGGACAAAGTTATGCAGGTAGCGCAGTATGTATTCATCCTTTGGACTTATTTTAAACAAAAAACGTATAAGATTGATCAGACTACACAGAGATGGGTTATGCCAGAAACAGACAACTTATCATTACTAAATGATTCTAAGACCTAGCATCTCACAATATTTATTTTGTGTGTGTTTACTTTATACATGATTGATGGGACCTACAGTTGAAAGTCGCCTCCGAACAACAGATATTTGAGAAACATACCATGGCAATTTTATTTACTCTCCGAATTTTTACCAGAAATATGCTGAGAAGAAGTTGCCGAAGAAATATTTTTTTTTCATATTCTGTTTTGTTGGAGAAGATGTCTGACTTGGAGATTGAACTGTGGCCTCACGTCTAATAAGCCACTCACTACCTACTAGCCTTCGATGATTACACTCTTGAAAAAAAAATGCCACTAAATTATTGAATTCATGAAAACCATAAAATAGTGAACAGAGACGAGAGGAATGCGACCGTTTATCAACAAAATTTAAGTCCATAGGCTTCAACAGAATTTTTGTTCGCTTTAGAAGAATAAATTGAAAAAAATTTTGTCAATTAAACAACTTTCTCATTAATTGGTATTCTAAGGATAGATCTTTTTAATCTTACAAAAGCAAATAGACCGATTTTTTGAACTAAGCTTATTTCATGAGATCAAAAAGGTGCAATATTTTAGTATAGAAAACCCCATGTGTGTAGAGAAACTTTTACATATTTTGAGAGCAACTCTAGGATATACACTCCAGGATATTTTAGGATGAAAATGTGAGTAGCATTAGCACCCGAAAGCTGTATGATATCCTGAATAAGATATAAAATGATCCAATTCTATTGAAATAATCCATTCATGTAAGACACTGACACTTATAAGAAGATAAAATTAACAATAAATTTCAAAAGGAAGATCGGGGTGCATGATCTTATGGGAAAAAATGATGTCAATAGGTAAAGTTGCTCAATTCAACAACTTAATACATGTTTATAAAGGGTTTTGTATGTATATACATATATGACAACTGCCATCATAATAACCAGATAAGAACTTTTTAAAAACTCCATGTTCATTAAACTACCTCTAAGGTAGTTAGGTCTAATAAAATTCTGAACTCATCTTACATGATAGGGGGGAAAAAAACGACAAATGTTATCATTTCACTGATGTCAAACGATCTGTGTGCATTGAGCAATACCAATCAATAAATTAAATTAAATTATAGTTGGTCCGTGAGCAGTGCATGTATGAAATTAAATCCCGTAATGCATGCACACTGCACTCAGGTTCTAGGCATTTGATATCACAGTATAAAGTTATAGGTTAAACAACATTAAGTACATAGATTTTCATCAAAATAAATCTCCTAAGAATATATACAAAAATCTCTTTTGTACCATCTTCTATCTCCTGTTTATCGATATTTTGGATTTCTTTAGATCTTCATTAACACATCAGGGATTTCTTAGTGTCAAATACGGAATAACTTCGCAAACTGAACGTGCTTCATATTGCAAATATCGTGTTACGTCTTCTTTAAATTCATAGATAACGAATGCTAAAATTTCTATTACATTTTATATTTTTTTTTTTTGTTGCCGTTCGTCTGTCAACAAAAGTAACAAAAAAAAAATTGCGTTATGAAACAAACAAATGAAGAAAAAAAATTGCATAAAAAAAACGTCATCAGACACGTATTTGACTTCTTTTAAAAAGTATTTACAAAAAAAAAAAAAAAAGAAAAACCTTCTGCAACCAAAATGCAGAAAGAATGTTCAAAAGCTCACAAAAGTATTCGCTCCGTGTTTCTTCATACTTAAGTTACTCATACTACTTGCGGTTGGAAATGTTGGCTACGACGTTGTGCACGTTGCCACAATATTGTTGGAAGGAAAAAGAATTTTTCTTACAAAAAAAAATTATATTTTTTATATAAAAACAAATGAAAAATAAGAAGAAAAATAAAATATAAAAAAATATTTATTTGCATTTATTATGAGAGAGAGATAGAGAGAGAGAGAGAGAGAGAGAGAGAGAGAGAAAGAGTGATAAACAAAAGTCAATGAAGTAAAATCCGGGTCACATAAACACAATCAAATATGATAAATATGACTTAAAATGCATTGAATAAATAAAATAATATTTCTATAAATTTAGAAAAACCATAGGGGGAACATAATTCAAAAGGTTAAATAAGAGTAGAACATTGTTTATACGTCTTTGGCATTTATGTTGAAAAGAATTTCCAATTCGATCAGAGACTTCGTAATGCGTTATCAAAAAGAACATTTTTTCAAAGAAATTTGAAATCATAGTTCCAGTGATTTCTATTAGTCCATGGAATTAAAATCCGTTGTATTTAAATGACTGGCACTTTAACTTCAACTTGAATACAATGCATGTCTGATCCAACCAGATCCATAGATACAGAGAAATCAAAAACAAGCATTACAAGAGAATCGCATAGAGTTACCTCACCATTACAACCAATACATTTCTAATGGTTTCTAGGTAGCGAATGGAGATAACTCTAAGACCCTAGAATTTATCGTAGTAGTCTTGTGGGTAGTGTGTTGGCTTATTTGGCATGAGGCCATGGTTGAAAAAAAAAGCCATGAAAATTTTCTTAAAAAACTATCACTCGGAATCGAATTTAAAAGAGTAGACGCCACTTATGTATAAAATTATCACACGACATACATAAGTGGTGTGAGAAGCTAAGTGGTAATTCTGAAAAAGTGGATATGACACCTAGGTTTTTAGACATTATTATAATCTAACAATATAACATCTAATTCAGTTTAAGACATACATACAAACATAATTGACCATTACAACCGTTCAGTCAGGATTACGGCCTAGCTTCTCACACCACCTATGTTGTGTGTGTTAATTTTATACATGAGTGGCGGACCTACAGTTTAAAGTCGAACGACAGATTTTAAAGAAACTTTACATGGCAATTTTATTTACTCTCAGAGTTTTTGCCAGAAACCTGCTGAGAGGAAGCCGTCGAAGAAATATTTTTCATATTTCGTTTTTTGATTCGAACCCTGGCCTTTCGTCTAATAAGCCAACACACTACCACTAGATCACTGCGGTTACCAGTTTAAGACATATTTTTTTATTTAAAAGTATGAACAAAATGATTATTGAAAAAAAAAATTAGGAATTAATTCATAACAAGCTTTAGAATATGAACAACACCTCTTAACTCAATATTCGTGTCGAATACAGTTAAGTGAACTTTTCAGTTGTCATCTCCCCTAAAGCTAATACAAAAATATTTTTTTAATCTTCTCTAAGATGTTATCAAGTAATTTAGAATTCGGCAAGAAACACAATGTTTTAATAAAATTATAAAAGTTTTTGTTATTTGAGATGTTCTTGAAGAAGTTCTTTAGACATTCTTTCGACCTGGTCTCATTTAAAACCACTTCTTTTCTTCAGCCATGTCTAATTTAATGTTGCACAAAAATTTTAATTTTTTCCTTTTTGCTTTAGAATTTGGATTAACTCAACAACAAAAAAACCACAAAATGGACAAAAATTATAACCTTACGTACCAGTAAAGTACAGTGGATTCGAAATTAATATTTTAAATTAGGAAAAACTAAGATATATTGATCGAGAAAGTTTTTTACAATTATCGAAACGTATTGTCATAAACTCCGTTGAATTTCTTTTATCGTTTTTAATTTTTTGGATTTGATCTTATCAAAACCAAAGACAGGTACACACTTTGTTTTACCTCTAATTTTATTATCAATAAACTTTATTTTACAACTTCAAATCCTATCTGTTGTCTTGCAGATGACAGCAACATTATATTTTCTTTAATTCGATCATGGACCAAGTCCTTTGGAAATCTGAGTGAAGATATCAGATTCCAATTATTCCAGATACAGATTCCAATTTTTATATTCGCTTGTACCGTATATCAATACACTTAGACCATATTTACTATGAAAGCCTAGGTGTAACTATAACCCTTATACCCTCATTTTTCTCATGCTGTTGTAAAGCCACTTTACAACTATGATCAAGAAATTCTCTGAATCTGTAAAGGTAAATCCTATATTGAACCAATCTCGAGAAAACGGACTTGCCTAGATGTGCAAAAGATTCAATGTTGTTTTGTGGTCTTAATGAGGCAATAAGGTAAAGCTTGTGGATAATATGCCATAAATGCTGAAGTCAGATTTATCTGCTTTTCAATGTAACCACTTAAGGAAAGTATTAAAGTAATTTACATCAGAAATTAGAACGCCTTACGAACAAGTTTCTCACTCTACTTATGTTGAGTGTGTTAATTTTGTACATGAGTGGTGGAATCTATAGTTTAAGATTTCTTTTTTGAGAAACTTTATATGGCAAATTCTTTATTTGCTCTCAGAGTTTTTGTCAGAAATCTACTTGAGCTGAAGTGGCCGAGGAGATATTTTTTTCTTATGTTGGAAATGTCTGACCTGGGATTTGAAACATGTCCTCGTAAGCTAACACACTACCTACTAGACTACGGATATTTACTAGACTACCAGGGTACCCAATATTCTCTTATATTTATTATACAGTTGTGGGACGTCAAAATAAAATCTTACGTGTGACTACAGCAACACTCTAGTATATTAAAATTTCGAACACATCAACGTTGCTGCAGTTAGAATAGCTGTTGGAACATCTTCATACGAAGCATTTCTTCTCTTTCAAATGCAATCAAATATGAACAGTTTGATGTGAACTGGTCGTCGATATCGTGCGATTTGATCCCGTTAGAATTTTTTCTTCTGGGATTTTCTTAAGTCGGAGGTATATGGGAATAAGCAACAAGCAACAGATGTTCTCAAAACCAACATAACCAATGCAATCAGTTAAATTTAATTGGACTTATAGGCCAAAATCACTTGACATTCTTTAGATGCTCTACCCAGAGAAGCCGTGGCAGACATTTTAAAGATATTATATTCCAACATAAAGGGTTTTTAAAAGGAATGAAAAACATCCATGATATCTCACTCAAACATTAATTTTATTCAAAAACACCACGTCAAAATTCTCAGAATAATTTCAGATTGCGACTGGTATAGTCCCACTGTTCTGTGCAGTAAAAAGAAAACGTAAAACCTTAAACAAAAAAAATATTTGATATAATCACCTACACTTTAGTAGTTGAGTTGAAACGAGTACATGTTAGAAGTTGTTTCTGGGCAAGTATGTATGATTCTGACAGGGATGATACACTAAACAAAATCAGAAAATGAAAAAAAAAAATCCTTAACATTAGACTGGTCAGGGCAAATTTAACTGATAAAGATATTTTAAAAGAAATTTGGAAAAAAAAAGAAAATAAAACAACATTGAAAGAGTAGATGAAGTTTAAAAAAGTTTAAGTTTTTGTTACATTTTGTTACCCTGGTCAAGAGAATTTTTTTTTCTTTTTTTTTTGTAATCTTTTTACTTCTTTCTTTAACAATATTGTTCTTTTCTGTTGATTTAGAAGAAAAGAAAGCAAAAAAGTTTTTTTTTTTGTTTTTGTTTTTATTTTTTATTTTGTTATTTATAGAATACTGTCAGCTTATTTTTATATTTATTTTCTTGAAGAAAGTTTACGTTCAGAGATAAGCTGGTGTTTAGGTTTTAAGATTTTCTTGCTGAACTTTGCAATTAATTGTTTGTCAAACAAAAGAAAAGCAAAGTAAATAAATGAACGTTAGAAAAAAAAAAGAACTTATCATGAATTCTGAACGTACACATACATATGTGCAAGGCATTGTTGAAACATAATTTATGGATAATATTGTGGTATATTGTGGGAGAATGTATTTTCATTCGTAATCAAATGAATTTTATCTCTTTTATAGTTTCCTTCAGCAACTCGTTGCTCACGTGCGACTTAAGCGAAGAATACAATCTGCACTCAATTCTGTGCCTACTCTCACTACAACATCAAAAAGTTGTTCAAAAGAAACAAAAACGCATCACTTGAAGTGAATGAAGAGCTGGTTAATTGGACGAAAAAATGAAAGAATAAATGAAAACCAAATGATTAAAAAGAACTTGCATTTCAACATGTAAGCTTCATCAGTTATTTAGCCATTCATTAACGTCAATACTTGTATAATTTCAATACATACTTTGAATTCAAGCGAAACAATATTCGAATACGAAATAAACAATAAAATGTATCGAGCACAAATAAAAGACCCGGTTTTCGGTTTATTCGAAAGCAATCAAATAATATTTTAAAAAAAATATCATAAATCAGATAGCACTAAAGCCTTGAGGTACACATTATGGTACATTCTAGTGCAGTTTCAAATGCCCACCTTTCATCACTGTTCTGATAATAATGAATTCTTCATAGCTAACGCTAGCTAAATTTTCAAACGAAGCAATAAGAAATTGTTTTATTACGGCAGTGAAGGCAACAGCCATGGAGACTATGATTAGTATAACGGCAAACAGGTCTAGCAATGAGGACCTAATGAACCTTACATTAGAGGACATCGTAATCTGACAGCTCTCTCTTAAAATAATCTCCTTTACAACGAGCTTTAGTAATAAACTTGAACTACGTACTCTTTTACGATTCCTGCAGTACGCGAATGGATAGTGGTAATGAGAAGTCAGACGAGTTTAAGACAATCTCAACTTATGCTAGGTGACTTTAGTGAGAGATGACTTCGGCCTAAAAATAGTAATTGGCCTTCTGACCAACCCTTATAGTCTTAAAGAACATTGAAATATCGATTCTAAGAAGAGAAAAACGAATCACGAGAACATATATTTGAAACTGAGTATTTTAAAGAAAATATCAGACTGCTTAGCAAAGACTTGGCAGGGAGTTATTCTACTGACAGGGGATAGCGTCCTAGAGTTCGTCATGACAACAGAGACGACGTTGTAGAGAATACCTATACAGATTATATGGCCTGTAAACTATATTATCGGTCCAAATTTAAAAAAAATATCATAAATCAGATAGCACTAAAGCCTTGAGGTACACATTATGGTACATTCTAGTGCAGTTTCAAATGCCCACCTTTCATCACGTTCTGATAATAATGAATTCTTCCATAGCTAACGCTAGCTAAATTTTCAAACCGAAGCAATAAGAAATGTTTTATTACGGCAGTGAAGGCAACCAGCCATGGAACTATGATTAGTATAACGGCAAACAGGTCTAGCAATGAGGACCTAATGAACCTACATTGAGGACATCGTAATCTGACAGCCTCTCTTAAAATAACTCCTTTACAACGAGCTTTAGTAATAAACTTGAACTACGTACTCTTTTACGATTCCTGCAGTACGCGAATGGATTAGTGGTAATGAAAGTCAGACGAGTTTAAGACAATCTCAACTTATGCTAGGTACTTTAGTGAGAGATGACTTCGGCCTAAAAATAGTAATTGGCCTTCTGACCAACCCTTATAGTCTTAAAGAACATTGAAATATCGATTCTAAGAAGAGAAAAACGAATCACGAGAACATATATTTGAAACCTGAGTATTTTAAAAGAAAATATCAGACTGCTTAGCAAAGACTTGGCAGGGAGTTATTCTTACTGACAGGGGATAGCGTCCTAGAGTTCGTCATGACAACAAGAGACGACGTTGTAGAGAATACCTATACAGATTATATGGCCTGTAAACTATATTATCTGGTCGCAATAATTTAATGCCTCAACAACAAAATGCAATAGTAAAGATTAGTATCGATTTTAGTGCTTGGTAAGAGTACGTAATAATCAACAACAAATGGGTATGCTCCCAGAGGACTGTGTAATATGTCCTACAAGCAAAATACACCTAGAAGGACATGAGAGTTAGACTTCATTTTGTGAATTTTAATAATAAAATGAAATATGGAATGAAAGCATATGGTAATTCCAAATTGCACGTGTACCCGGAAACCCATCCATAACAACTCGTTTAGTACAATGCCTGAGATAACATATTGCCATTTAGACAATTAACGTTACTCTAAACACCAAGCAACTGAATGGTGCGACATGAGCTTACATACAGACATATTGATCATTAAAACCCTTTAGCCCAGGATTACGACATAGCTTCTCTCATCCACTTATGTTGTGTTTGTTAATTTTATACAAGAGTAACGGTGCCTAGTTTAAAGTTGACTTTTTGACAAATTTATATCCTCCCAGAGATGAAGTCGCCGAAGTAATATTTCATATTTCGTGTTATCGAGATGTCTAACCAGGCGTTTGAACCGTGGTCTATGTCAAATAAGCCAAGACACTATCTACTAATGAAAAATAGAGCATGGAGTATCACTGCTTCAGGGTCGGTAGTGATGCCAGATGACATCGAAAACTTACGCATTTTTGTTGAAATACATAAAATTTCTTTTATCAAACAAACACGTCTTTTGCATTATTTGACAACCAAAGTATGCGTAAAATATTTATTAGGGATCAATCTAGAATAAAATGTTTATCAGAAGAGGAAATTTAAAAAAACCCTCAATAATAAACAGCCTGTGTAGACCATTGACGTAAATCTCATGTATGGCTGGAAACTCAAAGGAATATAGGTTTTAAAGTGAACAATTGAAATGCAGTGCTCTACAGACAAGGCGTTTTTCAAATTGATATAATAGTCGATTTAAAAACTGCAATAAATTTTATTAAATAGTTTCGAATTGTTATTTCTTATCTAGAGAGTATACCATATTTAAGAAATCTTTATTATAAGCATATTCGCTATTCAAACAAAATCCGAGCAAAGCAAATATCAATTACGTGCCTGGCAGTAGCAAGGCATGGAATTGTACTAAATAGTCGAAACACGATTTTTTTCTACATCACTGACTGAATAACTGAAATCCAGTCATTCAACTGACGAATTGAATTGAATTGAATTGAATTGATTGATTTCATTTCTTTCATTTCACTCCCAATTTGGCGGTTGAGAAATAAACGGGAAAAGAAAAAAGGAAACGAATTATTTTTTTTTTTTTTTTTAA
>QOCX01000162.1:256097-300227 GCA_005959815.1 Sarcophaga bullata
TTTTTTTCATTTTATTCTACTTTCCTCGCAATGGCATTCGAACAGGTAGTAGATGTATTGAGGTTTTCGTAGAAGTGATTTCATTCAGAGGCGAAAAGGAAAAACAATATCCCAACACTTGAAGGTTTTTATTTTTTTTTATTTTTTTTTTTTTAAGTGGACCAGCCAGCCAGCCAGCAGCATTAATTATTTTTCTACCAGAATGAAATCATTTGAATTTTAATGATTATTTCCCCATTGCAGTTTATTTGCAGAATTTTTAAAATATTTGTTGCTATTTCTGCTATTGAAATTAATTAAATTTAATTAAAAAAGTAAACGAAATACAAAATGGAGTTTTTTTTTTTAATATTCAAATTAAAATGTGAGATATTTTTGAACTTTTTATTTATTGCACATTCTTACGAAAAAAAAAATGAAAAATTGAAAATTTTATGGTCATTAAGCGACTACATAAACAATTGAGAAAAATTTAATTTAATTAAATGAATAACAACAACAAAAGAAGAAGAAAAAATAGTTTTTGTACTCGGTTTTTTTTTGTAACTTATATTGCGACAACTATGAATCGTTTACTATTTCGGTACTTCTTCTTTAGATTTTTTAATGGAGAATATAAAAATAAATCGTAACAGGAATCTAAACAAAAATAATAATAAAAAAAAGAAAAACTTACTGGAGTAAAAAGTAGAAGCAAAACTTTAAATGTTTGAAATTAAATGCACCGTTAAGCATTGGACACAAACAGGACAGTGGCACAACATAGAGAAAACGATAATAACAGTATTGCTTGAACTAAAATGACAACGTAGCTACCTAAAGAATGCTTATTGGCGCTCACTCGTGCTACAAGCTAAACTTCTAAGTACAGTCTTTGCCAGTGTTTATGGAATTTTTCATGAAGCTGAAGTTGATATAATAGGCTTCACACTTTTAAAAAATTAAAGAAATTATTATCAATCGCCATTTTTTTTTTAAATTTCTAAAGCCTTCCAAAACAATCAGCGCTATGCATGTTCTTCGATCTTCTGATTTCATTAATCTGCTAAAAGTGAAATTATCCATCGAATCATTTTTGGTGACAGCAACCAATCCTGTTGATTTTTAAAAAGAAAAAACGTAGAGGACTGGAGTTTATACAAGGTAGTTGCGAGCGAAATCTCAGACTGAAATCTTTTCTACCACATTTAGAATTGTATAATTTTCAAGATCAATTTGTTTACTAAATAATTTCTAGAACGATAGGGTTGCCTGCTGTCGTTACCTAAATATAAGCTATCTGCGGTAGTTTTAAGTCTTATGCTTTCTTAAGAATCAATCAATCCTCATACTATGTTAGTAGTTGATATTGACAGCTTAATGCCTCCTAAGTTTGAAACCGATTTTTGAAAAACTTCTAATGGCAATTTTATTTACTCTCACAGTTTTTGCCAGAAATCTGCTGAAAATCTCCGAAGAAATATTTTTTCATATTTCTTTTTGCTGGAGATGTCTGACCTATGATTCGAACCGTGGCCCCACTTCTAATAAGTCATCACACCACATACTAGACTATGGCGACTTCTATATAACTTCCTCTCCTATTTAATTAGTTATGGACCACATTAATTATACAGAATTTCTTTATCCATATTGGCAAAAACTTTGGGAGTAAATAAATTGATCATGAAAATTTTCTCAAAAATCTATCGTTAGGAATCGAAACTGTAAGTCCCGCCACTTATGTCTAAAATTAGCACACACACAACATAAGTGGTGTGAGAAGCTAGGTCTTAATTATGGCTGAACAGCTGTAATATTTGTTTTTAATGCTTAATTTATAAAGCTTTAAATGACTGCGTTACTTCATTTGAAGGATACAAAATACAATTCCGCAATTGTGGAAATCTTAAAAGGCACTTGACTATTTTTATATTTCAAACATTACATTATCAAACTACTGTTACCAACAGAAACGGAAATATCATACTCACAGACACACACACACACACATATATATATAGATACATATTCCGTATATACTTTTGAAATTATATTCTCACTCACCAGAGACAAACTTTTGTAACATCTACTTAAAACTTAAGTGTTTTATACATATATACAGTATAACTTTCAATGTATGTAGTTCACATTTAGTTCTCCTACTTTTATCAATAAAACTTATATATTATAAAAGGACTTATGAAAAGAACGAGAGGTGTCGTAAAGGCATCCCAGTAAAATGAAATTATTTGGTTGTAATGCTTACGTATGAAATATAAAATTAATGCGTTTGAAGATGCCAAAGTATTATAATAAAATTATAATAAATGGAAAGTCGGTTGCAAATGCAATGTCGGTTGCAACTTGAGTTTAAATTTGACATAATGTCCTTACAAAATTTGTACCAACACAAACAGAAAGCATTAATGTGACAATTTTCTTTTGAAGATTCTTTTTTCTTTTTTTCTTTCTTTTTTTGTTTGTTTATGTCAATTGTGTTTCTAAATTTTGCCACAGTTGCTTCAAATTTAACTTAAAAAATACATAAAAAAAAGAAAACTGGACAATTTATGGTTCTAAATTAATACACAAACATTTATTTGCAGAATTGAAAAAAAGACTAAACCAAAAACATAAGCACAGATACAACAATGTATTAAAAAAAGGTACTGAACATATGGATAAAAATAATTGATTTTATTTAGTTTGAGTGTGTCTCAAATTGATTTGAAATCCATATTTTTTAAATAATGCTTGTATGAATGGGTACAAGTAGTAATAAATAATAAATTTTACTTTAAGCCAAAAATCCAAATCAATGTTTCTTATTTTTAAAGATTGAATATTTTTTAAATTAATTAAGACTTAAAAAGAGAATCATAAGGACTTTTGCTTGCTTTTATTTCTATTCCATTCAGTAGTGCAGGTGTCAAGGATATAAAAACAAATATTTTTCCAAATAGAAGTAAAATCGAAAATTTATGAGTATTTAAAACAAACTTCGAAACCAAGTTTATAAAGACATAAAAACTGAATCGAAAAAAAACATTCAATAAAGCAGCAGGAATAAGGCATTGTACGATTTTATAAAATACTTGTTAAGACCAGCATTAACAGAGATAAATTATTTTTACAGTTAAGAAGTTAAGAGTGAGTAAACAGTAAGCTGTGGGACATAAAATCACTTCTACATTGATAGACTAGGCCAATTTAAATTTCGAAAATACATTTTATGCGTAATTATTCCGATCGGTGTTGGCCCCCACTAAAGCGGTGCATTATGTGAGGACTAATTAAAGCATGAGTAGTGATAATGAATGTTAGATTTCATTAGATTTTTTTTAGAATAGTTGTATGTGACATGAAAACGTCTGCAGGAAGAGCATTTAACATACGGATAGTCCGGGTGAAGATTATAGTCTATCTTTATGATACTGGCAAGTACTGAGTAAAAACTTGGATTCACGAACGAATTGGTTCATAGAATTCAAAGTTTAGGACCGTATTAGGCTAGAATTTTTTGAGTATTTTCCTCAAATAATGAATTTAATAAGACTCATATTGAAGTCGTGTTCATATTCCGCATGTATATAACAAACACAGTGACATTAAATCATTTTACATTCGTGAATATTCGGATATGTAAAGATCACCATACCTTATCAAACATACAAACGAAGTACATCTTTTTCTTATACTAGAAATGAAGTCAGGATACCTGGATTGCAGGCTCACAATTTCAATTGAAAGGTCAGTGAATTTTTGCATCGAAGTAAGCTTAACTTTTTTAACTTTTTAATCAGCCTTACCATCTTCCCTAGTACATATTTGCAATCTAATGATAACGCCAGATAACGTTGTAATCCAAGGAATCGAAAGCGGTTAATCAAGTATAAATACAAAGATGTTCGTCACTTTATGGACTTCTAAACAATTATGTCCAAAGAAGGGAAAGGATTTGCTGTTTGGTTAATAAATATCCAACAATACTAAGAACCTTCATATTTGAAAAATTCGAATTATCATTCTGGTATCACAATTTTAGTTCAAAACGTGTTAGAAAACATTTTTTTCCAGCACGAATTCCTTAAATTTTACGAACTTTGAAAAAAAATAGTTGGTCTCCACTTTTTAAATTTTTGCAAAAACTCCCCCCCTCCTTAAACTCGAGTTTTAATGAAAAATAAACTTTGCAAAAATTTAAAATTCATACCAAAAATACGCACTCTCCTGTTTCACACAAACAGCAGCATATATATAGACATCCTATCCTTTCGATAAACGGCTTAAGGTTTTAAATTTTTGAAAATCTGCACACACGCACTCAGATACACTCGCACACATTTTTTTTAACAAAATGGGGAAATAAAAAGTATCCCCTTTACGTAATCGTATTTGCAAATACATACCTGTTCTTCTTCCGGCTTACCAGTATTACTATCAATTTTTCCCATACATACGGCTGTACCACCTGGACAACCTAAACCATATTTAGGCACTAATGGTCGACAAACATTAAGAAAAATCTGCAAAAAAGAAAAGAGTTCAAATTGAAATAAAATTGAAAAAATAACAAATGAAGAGAGAAAGAAGATAGGAGTGTAAAAGGATAATAAAAAGAATTTTTTTTTGAAAATTTTTCATTTTTAAAGCACAATTTAAATGGAACTACAATCTGCCAAAAATTTTTGGGAAAACGGAGTAATAGAAACGAACAAAAGAAAATAAAAAAACGAAAAATTACTACTGAAGTAGGGGTCGATAATATTTGTTCAGTAAAAATCGTTATTTTCCTTTAATGGCAGATTGTGAACTTACTTCCTGTTTAAACTATTTCTTTTAAGTAAAAGCAGGAAAGGCTAACTTTCGGAAATAGTGATTCGTAAGTATATCTTACTTACTGAAAAACAATCAGCGAATACTGATTGAGACTCAATTTTTTCGCATGAAGAGCTCCCACCTAAACCTACCTACAATGTTTGTTATTGACATTATCTCCTCTCTATTGGAGCAGTGATCAGGGTGTTTCGAGGACGGATTAATTTATAAATACGACAACCACAACGTCGAACACTTTAACCAGTATATCACACGTCACTTCTCGTCTAGGTATCGTAATGTACAAAAATCCCCAAATGGGACGAAGGCAAAAACCCGCAAACTATCGTTCAGGAACAAATATTTCTCCCTTCACAAGGTTACACAAAGTGGGTCTACCCACTATCTTATAATATAAATAAAGACTAACAGCCTGATCATCGTCAGGCAGTACGCTTTCTGCAAGGCATGCTTTACTGGTCATCTGTTGTCCTCCCTTTAAAGATATTTTTAAGCGCAAACTCACGGTATTTAATTCTCGGAATTAGTTTTAAACTTTCTCAAGGACATTGTTGAAGCTGAAGTGAATTTTACATATTACCTAACGTCCTTCTTCCTTTACGGTATAATCTTATCTTATTTTATAATCTTATCTTAAATGTCAATAATATTTGGCAGCCAAACTGGTTTGATTACAAACAAATATTTTTCGAAATTAAGAACCAATGTCTTTAGAAATGAATAAAAAATATTAAAGACGTGTATCCTTTAACCGTAAACTATTAAGTTTAAAAAACAACATCATCTAAAAAAACTAAAAATCCCTTTAAATCACAAACTCTGTATGTGTTCCATTACAAGAAGTGATTTATTTAATAAAACCAATCAACTCACATCCACTTTATTGCTGTTCATCAACTTACCTTCGTCGATTTGCTCACTTGTTGTGGTGTAATTACCGTTGAATCGATTTCAGCTTCATAGTTATCGGTGGTACTTATCAGTGGCGTTAAATCGATTATCTCCATATCGGCCACATCTTCTGAGTGTTCAATATAGACTTTAGCCTTACATTCGATTTGTTCCTGGCACGCCAGCTCAGTTTGATACTGTATCAGCAGTTGACAATGGGAATTTTCAATTATTTTTGGACCCACACCAACAGCTGAACTACGAATGTTCTTTTTATTGCCACCATTGTTGCTGTCATTGCTGCCATTGTTGGCACAGACAAACTCTATTTTTGTAGACCATTTAGTATTGGAGTTGTCATTGCAAATGACACCATTTTCATATAACAAATACGGTGTGCCCGTTTGATTGATACGCAAATTCGTATTAAAAATGCCCAAACCACTCGTTTGATTTGTATAAAGACAAGCGCCTGTAAATGAAAAGGAAAAAAAAGGCAAAAATGAGAGCAAAGAAAAAAACTTCAACTTTTGTTGGGTAAAACGATATAAAATTGTTGAAGAAAGAAAATAAAAGAATATAAAAAAAGATTCTTAAATTTTAGTTTTTGTTCTTCCATGGATTTCAAGTTCATTGAAGTTTGAAATATATTCCACATAATCTTTTGCCATCAATTTGAAGAATTTATTCCATCTCC
This sequence comes from Sarcophaga bullata, assembly GCA_005959815.1. Lineage (NCBI taxonomy): Eukaryota > Metazoa > Arthropoda > Insecta > Diptera > Sarcophagidae > Sarcophaga > Sarcophaga bullata. Next base: position 262,507 of record QOCX01000162.1, read on the forward strand.
AAATACAAAATTTATGAGAAAAGAGAAACTAAAAGGAGCAACTTCTACTTGGTGTATGCAGTGGCATCTTAAATGTAATCAAGTAGAAAAATTAACTCAATAGTTTCCAAAATCGTTTAAAACATATAAAACATGGCCAAGTAAAACTTCAATATACATTTTAATGTCCGTTTATCGATGATCAAAAGAAAAATTATAAATCTACAGTAAATTGTGTAAGCATTGGATGAATTACATTTTGCTTTAGATAGTGATCCCTATTATCTCATTACTATGCTGTTACATACATTTCATAGCCTTCATTTCATAGAAGAAGAGTGCTGTTTTTGTAAAATTCTCCCTCTACTGGCTACCTAAACCATCAGTATTCAATGTCCCCAATTAATTTTGAGCTTTCTCAAAGACTGAACTACACTCGTTGTTAAAGACCACAACCACCACACTACTTTGACTACAAAACAAAGTATAGGATAAGTATTAATGACTCACTAACAACTGACCTAAATATAAAGGTCAAATAAAGTTGTGTTTATAGGATCAATTTGGAAACATGCAAGGTCAAATGTTGTATACTGACTGACGCACTCAAATATGCACTGAGGTAGAGTTCAGTAGAGTTCGAAGAGTTTCAGAAAAATTGAGGCACTTGTATTGTTTTTTCAATACTTAAAAAATAGGCTTTGGTTTGCCATCAAGAATTTCAGAAAGTATAAATATTTGCACTTTACATTGCTACAAATAAGACAACGCTTAAGCCTGTTTACAACACCGCAAAAAGCTTGACCAGTGACTAAAGAAATAAAAGGCAAATGTAACTGTCAACGTTTCAGCCTTGAAAAACCCCTGAATTTAACCCAAACTTGTTCAATGCGACTCCATCCGATGTGAAATAAGTTATAGGAATATATAGGATAGGAAATAAGTTATAGGTTAAGTAAGTAAGTAAGATAAACCAAAGTCATAAAGGTGACTTCACTTTACAACACTCTGAAATTTTTAACTTTAAATAATGTATACGCTTCCTGACTGCGAATGGACGTGTTGCAATTAAAGTTTTTCAAGAAATAAATGGGAAATGATTACTTGACCTTTTTTTTTAATTTGTTGTTCCGATAAACTTTCTCGAGTAAGTGTTCGATGAAATTGTATTCCCATTTGGATCATCTATGCAATAATATATGGAAACTTCCAGTATCACCTAATCTTGACAGAATCAACTTCTTTTGCTTGACTATACCAAATTTACTGGTTCCAACCTTATCAGATTTCACTTTAAAAGAGAGAAATATTTACTCAAAATGGCATAATTCAAAAGAAAAAAATATACGTTGCTCCTCTCCTCTGTCAGATTACAAAGTGGCTAAAAATAAATGATTTTTATTGCTTCGCAGTTGAGTGATTTTATTGGAGCAAAACTTTGTTTTTTTTTTTTTTTTTTTTGGTACCAAATATATCTATAATATGTCATGAGGATGAACAAGAGTAAAACAAGGGCGAAGAGGAAAAGAAAGAGAGGACAAAACATAAAAATAATGATATTGACGATATCACATAAAACGGTTACAAATCATAGTAAATGGCCTAAAATGTTTCATAGTGACCAGTTTTATTCACTAAAAGCATTCGATGTTGATTCAACATCAATGGCCAGCTATACGTTGAATCATTGTAAGGACTATGCTGTTGGATATAACAATGGACGTCGACAGACAACGTAAAAATTCTCTTGGCGTAGAACAGAAGATGTATGAATGAAAGGTTGCTTGCCTGCGAAATACAACAAACTGAACATCTGTGTGCATTTGTAAGCCAAATATATTTGCAGATACCGATACACCAATACAGATTAGGTATATTGAAAGGACCTAATGCTGTATAATGATACTGAATGAGTTCGTATTGTTCTGTAAATGTTTCGATGAATGTGTTTAAATATTTGGAGAATTTAAGTAATTTTCAGCAACATCAATTTATAATTGTAATTAAATTGAATTCAGTTGGAATTTATTCTGATTAATGGCAATAACATGTGGAATTTACAACAAGAAGATACCGAAAGGGAACTGTTTTAAACAATTGTGTTTTATTGATAAATGTTAAATGAATATTGAACCAATTTTTTCAATTTTTTATTGACATTCTTTCAATCTACAATAGCGGTATAAACAGTGCAGCTTACTACAATAACAGTTTTGCCTAATCCTGGGTAAATTTTATGCTACTATATCGTGCCGACTAGCACAAGTTTGGATGTTTTCAAGCAAGATAAATTCGATGGGGAATACATAAGATCTGTCCTTAACGAATGAAGTCAAAGTAGTCTTGTAGGTAGTGTGTTGGCTTATAAGATGTAAGGTCACGTTTCAAATCCCAGGTCAGACATCAAAAAATATTTCTTCAGCGACTTCCGCTCAGCAGATTTCTGGCAAAAACTCTGAGAGAATAGTTTCTTAAACAAAATTCGGAATCGTAATCCTGACTAAACGTTGTAATGGCCAAATATGTTATGTATGTGTCTTAACGAATCCCAGTTCCCTGCTCTGATATCTCGAACGAAATAAAATATCTGGCAAAAACTCTGAGAGTAAATAAAAAAAACTGCCATGAAAGTTTCTCAAAAAAATCTATCGTTCATAGTCGACTTTAAACTATATGTCCCGTCAATCATGGATAAAATTAACACACACAGCATTAGTGGTGTGAGATACTAAGACGTAGTTCTGATTGAAAGGTTATAATGACCAATTAAGTAAAAATAAGTAAGTATTGTTAAAGGTGATTGACTCTACTTTATCATATTCAGAAAACTGCTGTTCAAATATGGCTTTCGGTATATCGCTTTTTATTTGGACAATGACTGTAAATATGGACGATTACCATTATATGAGCACCTTTTGAGGTCAGATTTGCTCCGCTAATTAGGCAGGATTGATAAAGAATCTTCCGAAAGCAAGTTTTTGCCGTTGAATATACATTCATTATTAACAATTACCACCGTTTGGTCATGTCAACGTGTTATCGATGGACGATTACTATTAACGGAGAATCTTTTGAGGCCAGCTTTCCACCGGTAATTATGACAGATTTACGGAGAATCCTCTGAATCCTAGTATTTGCCTTTGAGTATACACTCATTATTAACAATTACCGCACTTTGATCATGATTACGGAATAGCCTTATCAAGCCATACATATTGTGCTTGTGAATTTTATTTTATGAGTGGCGGGACATATTATTTACTGTCGACTCCGAGGTACAAGTTTGTGTAGATTTTTCAATTAGTTACTCCAATGCTTTATGTTCTTTGTAGGAATATCACTGTAAGTCAAATATTAGTATTTACTGTCGTCTCCGAGCTACAAGTTTGACCAGTTTTTCAATTAGTCACTCTCAGGCTTTATGTCCTTTTTAGAAGCATATCACAGCAGTTAGTCAAATATTAGCATTAAAAACATGATTTCAATATTGGACAAATTAAAAAACTACACAATATCCGTGCTTATATTTCAATGAAACTTTACAAAGCCTTCTATTTTGTAACTACTCACGGCTACTCTGCAAAAAAAAAAAATACTGAAATGTAGAGGAAAAAATTGTCAGAATAAAGTTCTTGCAAAAAAAAAAAATGCAAAAAATACAAAAACTCACAAGCAAAAAAAAACACTTGAAGAAAAACAATTAAAATTCTACAGCAGCAAAATTTATTCAAATAAAAAACGACAGTAAAAATAACAGTCAGCAGGAATAGGAGAAAAGAAAAAAAAATTCTGGAAAATATTGCGATGCTACTCCAATATGCTGCGACAGGATTCAACAATCACCATCGACAGTAGACAAACAGATATGCATGCAAACATTCAGACTAAGGAAATTGAATAGAATCCTGTACATGGCTTAAAACAATGGGTCCTTGTTTGTTTTTTTTTTCCTTTTTCATTTTTTAGGACATACAAAAGGCCGATATTAAGAACCAAAAGTCATAGAGTTGATTTTGTGATTTTGTGATTCTGTGTACAACACAGTGTTAATAAAAATTGTTCATACAATAGAAACGATTATGAAAATTTAATGCTGAAATTAAAGGCAAATTATTTAGAAATTTTCAATTGATTATGATGTTTTAGATTTTGGACTGTGTATACATTTTTATTATACACAGTGTCAGTCTGTGCATATGTACGTATGTATACAAAAAGAAGATTTAAACTCGTATCTTCTATCTGGCTATTGTTGTGCAGTATTTCAACTGCCTAAGGCCATATTTAGATAAGGTTTATATACAACATATGAAATATAGAACGTAACAAAAGCAAAAGCCAATTGTACCAAGTTGATATTGAAAAGAAAATTAAACATTTAACATGTCACAGTGTGCATGCCGACGTAAATAGATATCGTAACCATCTAAGACGACTACAAAAAAACCCGCCACCATAAAATAAAATTAATATATTTACTACGTTTTGGATAAAAATTAAAAAATTTATAGAATATGTCGAGTAAACAGCAGAAATCAATAGCATAATTTGTTAGTATTGTTTTAAAAATGTATGATGATTTGTGTGTAGACCTAGAACGCAGAAGAACCTAGCTTCTCACACCACTGATATTGTATGCGTTAATTTTATACATAAGTGACGGAACTTACAGTTTAAAGTCGATTCCGAACGACAGATTACTCTGAGAGTTTTTACCAGAAATCTGTTGAGAGCAAGTTGTCGAAGAAATATTTTTTCATATTTCGTTTAGTGGAGATGTCTGACATCAAACGCAGAAACTTGATTAAATTCATTCGCAGCAATCCCAAAGAAGGTAATGCCAGAAAGTTAAGTTAAGTTAACCTCATCTTCTATCTCCCTGATATACTTGACAGCCCGTTCTCTTGATTGCAGAAAACAGACAGAGAACTATCAATTGAATTACATATGTACATATGTGTAGGTAAAACAGTTCATTAATACTTGATTTTACAGAATTTTAGAGGTCATGGAAACACTTGATACAGCTGCTGCTGGCATTGGTCAGTTTGTTATTAACACATTATTGCGAGGAGAGATTAATGAAGTCGCCGTATGAGGGCTCAGTTTATATATTCTTCAACTTCTTTCTCTCAACAGATTTCTGGCAAAAACTCTGATCCAGCCCCTAAACGTTGCGACTGATTACACAACTTTATAATTGTGTACGAGCAATTCTTATGTTGCATGGATAGTTGGTCAACCGACGAAAAATGCGTTGATACAATAACAATAAAATTGGTTTAAAAAGAGAAACGAATGAAGGAGATGACCAACAACTTGTGTGTACAACTAATCGGAACGGGTAGGGGCCCCGCATGAGAATTAATAATATTGCCATGAAAAGTTTCGCAAAAAATTTGTCACTCGGAGTCGAGTTTAAACTGTAAATTCCGCTAACCATGTTAAAAATTTATACACACAACTTTAATGGTGTTAGAAGCTAGGTCGTAATCTTGACTGAATGTAATTAATATGAGTTTTTTTTAATTTTCACAATGATAAAAAATGGTGTAATAAACCTTCAAAGTAACAAATCAAGTAACAAACCAAGTGCCAATGCATGGACAAATCAAAAGAATCACGTTTTTTAAAAAGTGAATTACGTTTACAAAAGAAAAAAACATTCGCAGGGATGTGAAATGAATTTCGTGTTTTTTTTTTCCTTTTTTATTCGTGGAATGTAGATACTTTCAATGGTAAAGTAAACAATTTGTTTTTGCACAAAGATTGCAAGAAAAAATGTTCGTCTAAAAGAAATAAGCATTCAGTTTAGTTATCCAATGCCTATGGCTAAAAACAGCAATGCAGCAGCAACAGCAACAATAACAACAACAAGTAATTGTTATTTGCTTAACAAATGAAACGTTGTTCGCCGTGTTTGCAACGTTATTATTGTTTACTTGTCGCAAAAAGAAAACAAACAAAAAAAGACAAAAATTGTGCAATGGCAAGTAGAATATTAAAGGATATGAAGAGAATAAAGGATAAGGGAAACGAATAAAAAAAAAGAAATAACAATAAATAAACAATAAATAACAAAAGCAAGCCTTCTGCGACATAAAACAATAACAAGAAACAATTACAGATGGTCAGAAATAAAATATTAATATCCTACTTATAAACGATTTGAAAATCTCTACGTACTTGTAGGCATCGCCAGATTTTAACTAAAAATTCTCACATGCCTTTTGGTGCTAGAAATCCAATATTTTTCACACTCTTTTAGTCCTTATGTTCGCTAAATCAACATATAACGTACCCCCTTGCCTCTGGCAGGGCAGGACAAAAAAAAAAATTTATACAAAACAATAGACACTATGTTGCAAGCAAATTGACAGACAGACAGCCAGAACGTTGGCATGCAATACAAATAAAGTTCGACAAAATATTCGCTTTCATATTCACAAATAGAAACAATGCAATGACTGGGTAACAAACAGCCAATAACAGTGGTGTTTTTAATGGTTCAACGGAAATGCGATTGTATTTCCGTTTCCGTTGAAGGCAAATGCAATATGAAAACTTTTTCTTTATTTATTTTTTTTTCATAGTAAAGAGAAAAGAACTATGAATGGAAAGGTATCGTAAATTCATTTCATTCATAACTATGAGTAGCAATAAAGAAAATTGCCATAAATTACAAGCGAACAAGAAAATTTAATTTCTATTATTTATGTTGCAAACAGACTGACTGAGAAAACAATTTTGAATGATGGCCTTTTCAAAGATAAATTATTCATGATGCTCGTTGAGGGAAAGGAAACAATAATTATTGATTTTCAAATGTTTAAAACAAATGGCTGATTAGAAAGCTCCTGTTTAAGTACATGCAGATATTGAAGGTAATGTAGCCTAAGAGGATCTAGAAAAAACTGCATAAGATTGCCTATTACGGATGTTGATCATATGATCCGTAGCTTTACTTGAGCAGCGATAAAACAGGGAAGATGGCCCATAGGTATTCTGCTTACACTATTATTGTATGTATTTAGCTTCATTAAACATACTCAGAGGCCATCTAGGGATGACAGTTAGGATGATTACATGGCTATAATGATGTAGAAGACGATGACGTCATTAGTCACATTCATCCAACATAATACGGAAATAGAGAAAGATTTCTATGCCAATATTTTAAAGTCAACGAATATTATGGATTTAGCTGACCTCCAAGTGGTTGGAGGCAATCAGCTCAGCAAAATCCCAAGAAGGTCCAAAGAGAGAAACTTTATTGGCATCGCTGGTGAATGTTAATGTTAGATTCCTTCGTCAATAGGTGCTGCTACAGTGTATGAGTTTAGTACTGTTGCATTATTTGAGACAACTTCATATATTGGTTGATAGAATGCAACACGTAGTGCTTCGGTTTTAGCTTCTTATTTTTGGTGTCGAGAGATTTGTTACGAATTCTCGCAGCAATCGCAATATACATTTTGGTATCAATTGGATGGGATCTTTCCTTCTCTTACATTATTCAGGGTAAATAAATATTCGCAGCTTGTCAACAGCTATGAAGATCTCTATAATATTTCAAGGAAAATATATGCGTAATGATTGGTTACCTAGCCATCTGCGTTCTTAACAACTGTGCTGCCCTAACAGAGTACTTTATCTAAATTTTCAATAACATTTCAATTCAAAGTTGAGTTGATGGTCGATATTCTTATGGCTTTGGTCTCATTATGCTTTTTCCTAAAGTCAAATTGTCCATTATTCTCAGGATGAATGCTATGTTTGTTCAGGATTTAATGAGTTGAATGCTACTTCATATATACTTATACCATCTGCGGGTTTGATCGAAATTTGTATGTAGACATTGACTTAAATGGTATTGAATTCCATTTTATGCTCTGGCATTAGCGGAGCTAAAATTAAATCTTTATGCCATATAGCATATGGATGAGGTCGATAAATTTTCTCTGCAATGGTGTCAATAGATCCTCTTAAAATCAACAAAACTCAGATACAGTGGGAGTTTATTTCCATTTTCCGATGATAATTTGAAATAGTTTGAAAGCTGATCGACGCAATAACTTTCTGTCTGAAACTATCTTGATTTTCTTCTTATTATTAGCATATGATTTATTTGAATTGAATTTCGATGCAAAACACACCAAGTACATACACACAGATGTACATATGTAATTGGTCATTACAACCCTCCAGTCCGAGTTACGGCCTAGCTAAGCTAATTTTTGAACATGAGTGGCGGGACCTACAGTTTAAGGTCGACTCGAATACAGATTTTTTCTTTTTTTCAATGATATTAAACAGTATTATTAATACCTTTAGATTACATTTAAATTAAAAAAGGTACATATGTATACTATGAATACAATATGCAATACAATACATTACAATATTTCTCCTAAAAAGTCTATGAAGTTTCTCAAACTGTATGGTTGAATCTCCGCCACTTCTTTTGAGAACTTTTTCACGGCAATGTTATTAACTCTCCGAGTTCTTACCAAAAATTGGCTAAGAGGCAGTCGTCGAAGAAATATTTTTTCATATTTCGTTTCGTTGGAGACGTCTGGCCTAGAGCTTGTACCGGCGCCCTCACTTCTAAAAAGCCAACACACTGCGCTACTACGGCCTACAGCGACTACATACCAATACCCCAATTTCTTGTTTATGTCTAACCTACATATGTATCCAGACTGGCATGGACTTGCTTAGGTCGTCATGACTAAAATCTCTACTAAAATCTCTACTATCTTTGAAAAGTTATACATCAAATTAACTTGATTTCCTTAGGCTACAAGCGTATATTCAACTATTTAGAAATCTTCATAATATTATAATAAAAACAAAAAATTACTTGTTTTCCTGTTTGTTGGCTAAAAGCATTTGAAAATAATTACTGGTTTGTTTATTTCCTATATTATCGAGTTAAAGAAATTTGTATTTTCTTGGAAAAAAAAAAAGAAAATCATTCTGCATTTATATCGATAACCCTTGATGGAAATATTGAGCCAACTTTTAATATTTACTTACTGGCATCATCAACATAGATTTAAAAGGATACTCTTACCTAAAGCGATTCTTACTAGGTAGGTATGGTTGTGGAGAGAGTTGTAAGGGAGAAAAGAGAAAAAATATTTTCACGTTAAAGTAGAAAAAGGTAGTAAATGTTGTCTGTCTTTCCAATGGTTTCTCAATTCAATTTTGTTTTTCTTATTTTTTTTTTTTTTTACTAGATTTATATTTTATTACTTTTTATCCCTTCGTTTTCATTTTTTTTTTTTAGATAAATTTTATTTTTTTTTTTTTTTATGGCAAATTTGTTGATTTTTCAATTTTTACAAATGCTTGTTTCTCCTGGAAATGGGCATGGGCATGGGCATGGGCAAAATGAATGTAATTTTCAGTGTATTTTTAACCTAATATAACACGTATGTACATATGTATATACAATCATACTCTTTTATTTAAATTGCCTGATGGATTATTAAGGTGCCACTTATTTTTATTACACAAAATGTTTATGCGCCTACAGAAAATTTTTTACTGCTGTAGTCCTTAACAAAATTTAGATTTATGAACTGGTCTTGATATCTAATTTTTTTCTATTGATAGAAAGAAGTACGTACAATATTAGAAAAACTTTTTAAAATTATTTCCAAATGACATCAGTACTTATAAATATCAAATTCCAGAATCTGACAGCTTGTGATAATTGCAATCAATCTCTGATGACAAGTAGGAATATCGTATAATTTCTGTACACAGTTAGGACAGTAAAGACATGAATAAGAGTATTAAATGAGGATTATAAGATAACAAACTTAGACCGTTGCAATGTTTAAAAATTGTACGCATCATATAAGATAAGATACAATAAGATAAAAGAGATAAAATAAAAGATGTAGTCTTCTTGGTGCACCATTCCATTGCTAAATGGCTGATTGAATAAGTGATTAACTCACTACATAACTATCTAACTGATTAATTAGCAAACAACTCAAGCATTTTAACCTAGAAACTATAAAATTTCGAAGTGTAAATACAAGAAATTTTTAAAAACTGCTGTTTAAGTTTCATAAATTAAGTTTTTAGAGTCTAAGCATAATTGCATAATTGGTCACCGAAACCTTTCAGTTAGGATTATGACATTGCTTCTGCCACCACTTACGTTTTGTGTGTTGATGGTGGGACTTACATGGCATTTTATAACAAATTTTTAGCTAGAAATCTGCTGAGAGTAAGTCACTGACAAAATATTTTTTCATATTCCATTTTATTGGAGATGTATAACCCGAGGTTCGAACCGTGACATCACGACAGTACCCAGTAAGTTTACTATCTGTCGTTGCCTAGAAATAACTCCCTTTATGGAAATGTATCAGTTGTTGTATTGAATGTAGTGGTTGTTGTTTTTGCTGTAGGAACATAAGGTATGAAGTTTTGGAATGGCAAACAATCACTGAGAAACATATTTCGAAGAGGTGGTGCTGTGGATCCTGATAAGATGTTCGTTGTTTACGTTACCCTCTCGAGAGATTCGATAGTCTTTGTTACGGGTTATTTAAAAGGGGAAATTATAAATATTACTGCATTTGCATCTTGAAATATTGAGTTTGGAATGCACTATAATCACACTACTTTTGAAAACTCCAGGTTAAAGTAAGGGATATAAAAACAGTGTAAAAGGGAAAACCAATAACCTTAAAAAGCCTTAATTCTAAAAGATAAGATGAAGTTTTCGGTATTATTTGGAAGAAATAATTTGACAATTTTGTAACGAATCAATAGAAAAATTTGTCGTTTTGTCTATAATTTATTTATTAAAAAAGCCCAATGGTATATTTTTAAGCTTTTTAAATTCTTTATCTTACAATATAGTGATATTTTAGCTTGGAACAACAAATACAGGTACGCACTAGTGCTATGGATTAATTATTTTACTTCTTTTCGTTGAAATTTTCCCAGAGGAATCATTGTTAACCACCTCTGAGTTAAAAATTTTAATTCCCTTAGTCTCTGAGGGAATTTTAAATATTTTTAAACTGCTTTCGATTATAGTTCTTGTAACTTCAATAAGATGTTGTTGACACCTAGGAAAAAAGCGGAAAACTGGACAAAAAAAACTTGAACATTAACTTGAACTTGAATCGGAAAATCCTGAATATAAAATTCGATGTCACGTTATATTTTAATTTCTAATATTTATAATTTATATTATTTTACATTAGAAAGTAATCCAAAGAATTGAACCCTAATATAACCTTTGGTTAACTATTACTGCAAAAGGATTACGGAGGACGTTATTCATGTTCCCGCTATGTATTGTACTCGTATGTATGTATGTATATGTGAATTCAATTTATTTTATTATTTTTTATTTATCATGTTGACTTTTATGTTTTATTTATTTATTTATTTATTTTTTTTTTGTATGAAATTTATTTTTTAACCAAACAAATTCCTATGCCAACGGGCTTTGATTGCCCATTTTTATGTGCCAGTGTAAAAAAGGCAATTTTTTAAAAAAGTTTCGTATTCACTTCGTACATTTGCAACATAAACAAATTATTTACGTGATTTTGAGAGATTTTTTTTTTTACTTTTTATAGTCTATACCTGTATATCCAACCAAACAGAGGATTCAATGGACTGAGAAGATAGATAAAGGTTTGTAACGTACAATGGTAAAATGGATTTTTAAATCATAGAATTTAATAGGATTTAAAAATAATATTTTATTACTTATAGACCATGTCGGTATTAAAAATATATTTATTATGTTTCCACTTAGAATAATGCCATTTATATTGTAGTCCTGTTGTGGATAAGTGGTTTGTAATATGTTAAGCTTGTAATACAAGCACAAACTGTCCCCGGGAAGCATGTCTGAGTGCTATTAGACAAGTTCACATAATTTGGGTAGTAAAAATTACTTGTAGATATACTTGAGAGATGCAAATAAGTTAAACAGTTTCGGGAAACTTTAAAACTTTAAGTGGCAAACCAAAATATCGATGCATTCGCTGATCCCTAATAGATCATGACGAGTAACGTTGCCTTACTATAAACAATATAGTAATACATTGTGGTTTCAGAGAAATAACTGGGGGGGCTCAGTCAATAATTCCGATACCAAAATCATATATAATTGATTAACCAACGGTGCGTTTAAATCCGATTATCGAAACCAAAAGAGGAAGAGATCGCAACAATTTGTATATTAAAATAATGGAATTGTACACAAGATCTTTTAACCTTTCTTAAATACAAAATGGTTATAAAACACAGAAATAGGTTTTTTTTTAAATTTAATTATCTGCCATGAACATTTTAATATCATCTCTTTGTAATTAAAAATAAGAAATCCTTACGCAATTCATCACAAAAATTAAAAAGAAAAACTATACTTAATTATACACATGCGTGTAACATACATAACATTGTAAGTAAATTTTAACTTACCATCATTTTCCATACATGGATTACCAGCTGATGAGCATACAGAGACTACATAATTCTGATTATCCTGTTGCAATTTAAATGGTTTATTCATTAACGAACTCATATTAATGCTGTTTATTTACATACAGAGAAAAAAGAAAACAAAGAAAAAGAAACACATTTTATAAGAACAAATCAAATTAATGAAGAAATCGATGGTTGGACAGGCACAGACATGATATGAATGAATGAAATACATATACATATGTATGTATATGTATGTATATATTGTGTACTTACATTTCGTTGTCATGTTTAATGGCAGTACACGGTGGTAAATCATTGCAGGCCAGTGGGGTAAGAAATGAAAATTCATATGTACAACCATGTAAACCCATTAACTCCGGATGGGCATTCTGTGGTAAAAAGAAATACAAAAATTTAAATCCAATTATTAAAGAAGAAGAAATGAAAAAACAAACAAAAAAAACACATCAAATATTTCAATCAAAAGGAGTTGAGTAATTTGACGAAAATTAAAAAACACATAATGAGTTCAAGTGCATATGTAAACAACAACATGCTTGGTTACATTAAAACTATGATGAAATTTAATCGCAATTGTATAAATAGTTATAAATTACTCACAGCACAAATATTTATGTCAGTTCTTATTTAATGTTTATTAACATGTTCGTTTGATTTAGAGTACTTTTATTAACTATTCAATCGAAGTCTACGATTTTCTGGAACATTTTTCATGCAGATTCCGTTAAATTTCATTTTTTTTTTTCGCTAAATATGTGCATACAATGATGGAAAACGGAGTAAGTACACAATATTATTTCAAAGTTTTCTTAATTTTTAGTAATCACTGCGTAAATAAAAAAGTAATGTAATCTTCTGATAAAAACTAGTCTTGTTGACAGTCTACTTCTTTATTTCCTCAATTGCTATAAATATCGTGTCATACCTTAAATACAGTTCCAGATGTAGATGTAATGGAATACTAAAGGAGCACCATTCTGTGATCTCGGGAAGTGTGAGGCTACTACCGCGGTGAAGGCGATCCATACAGGCATAGTTGATCTCATTGAGATCAGAGAATAATTCTGGGTTTTAGTACCCATTGTCCGACTTATAATCAACGCACGCACAACACAATTCACTCAATAACTTAATTTTTTCAACATAAACCGGCATAATAAATTTTATTTTAACTGTTAACACAATAACAACAACATACACAATCGATCGTGTCGATCGATCTAATCTTTATAAAATTTCTAATAAGACTGAATAATGAATTCAAAATTATTTTCATTCAAGTTCAAGTTCATAGCATAAAGAATAAAAGTAACGGTATTCACTCTCTTTTAACAAAAAGCTTTAAAGTATGATAACAAAAAAAAACGAATATCATTTTTCCCCTACTAATGTACCAACATAAAAATAATTTAAAAATATATGTATGTACTTGCCTTAACATCTTTATCACAATAGAAATATATAGTCGATGTATAATTATTGGTACTATTGCAAGGTGTTGGTGAATTATGACGCATTATAAGGTGGCCGTCTTCTAAAACAGGCTTCGATTGTACAGTGCCGTAATTAATAAATCTTAAAAAAAGAATAATTACATGAAATACAATAGAAAAACCAAGAAAATCGAAAGCAAAACTTACTTATTCTTATAATCCTTTTCTTGTAGTTTTACAAAACACACACTGCTATCAGCTGGACACATGGCATTTTCACCATACAATACTGGCTTACAAATATTTATAACAAATACATTACCCTGGCGATCTAGGGTTCTAGATGAGAACATTAAATTATAATCCGAATGATTAATTTTTAATTGTTATGTTGAATATAAATTTACCTGTAATTGTTATCACTTAAGGGCATTAGGTCAAATGTGTGACCTGTAGTGCTATCGCGCACATTACATATGTTACCTTTAACATTGTCTGGTTCTGGCAAACATGCCAATGGCGTTTCAAAGGTTATATAAAACGAACATACATCAGGTGCCTGAAAAATAAAAGAAAGCAAACAAGGGTTAATAATAGTTTACATTTAATTTTAACAATTGTTCGATTTAAAATTAACATAAACCATGGAGTATAATTTAAAAACAATGCTTAAAACAAACAGAGCTTTTCTTTCACTTTCTTTACTTAATATTGAAGATTATTTATGATGATTATTTAGTAAACACATTATGTTGGATAAGATAAGATACAAGATCCTAGAGTTTGCACTTTCGTCCAATAAATAATCCCACTATATGGAGCAAAATTGATATTATTAAGCATTAATTAATCAATTATTTATTAGATATAGGGTCTTTCTTAAGCACTTACTATCTTTAAATTAAATTTTGTATTCGATTGAAAGACCTATTGATGATATTTGTGTGTGGAATATAGCATCGTTAAAATGTCCGCCAGGCATCTCTGGGTGCAACGTATCCTAAATGTACAATATTTCATGACTCTGGCANAATAAATCAGACTGAACCGATAGTACAGATGACATTTATTATTTTGACTTTGAGGACCACTGTGGTTTGAGGACCACTGTGATTGCATGTACCTGTGGATTACGGACCTGACAATTCTAACGAAGTAATATCACGCTATATCGCTGGCCGGTTCCCTTACATAACTTGTACACAATATGATATGATCTTTTTGGCACATAGAGCCCTCTTGTTGAAACCACAAGTCGTTGGTGTCCCGATCATCCAAATTAGATCAAAAGAAGTTGGTGACCATTGACCTATAATGCTCACCTATGTCAATGATGGTCTAACTAATGTCGTCTCCAAAGATATGTGTATTCACACCAAACATTGCTTTTTTGAGAATGCATTGAAAAATTAACTCAATCCTCTTGTTTCAATGCTACATATATATATATACATATAAAATCGTAAGTACATATAAAATCGTAAGTACGATTGCATTATTTGGGGATATTTCAAATAACATACCTCTCATCCAATTGTCTGGGTTGAAAAGAAATTAACAATTACCGGATAATCTACATAGTAATATGTATAAAATCGTGATTTTTTGAAAAATAAAGTACGCATAATGGAGTCGGCTTCTCCATTGCCGGATTTAAACTCTATTGAACATCTATAAGAATAATATAGGATCGTTTTTAGCAGTTATTTATATTTGCAGGAAGCTTGATATTTTATTTTCTAGGAAATATGTTCCAATCTAATCAGTTCTAAAACATTATTTTTCAAAGCTATAAAATATTGCTTCTGCCCCTATTAGTTTCAAACTAGTGGATTTTTATGACTTGTTATCAGTGTTGCCATTTGCCAATTTTTCTCTTTTTTCCAAATTTTTTGAGATGAGTTTTCATTAAAGTTTTTTTTTTCGACAAAATATAATTTTAAATTTTTTGCAATAAATTCAATAATAATAACACGAAATATTTATATTTTTATATAAAATATTGTATATTTTATTAGTGCTGAGCATAAGTAGTAAAGAAACACCAAGCAGGAGGGCACCGGCCTCCGGTGTTTCCTCCAAAAATGTTGGTACTTTTTTTAAAAGTTTTTTTTTCAAGAAATAAAAATTTTTTAAAAAATTACTGGCAAAGCTGCTTCTTATGCAAACAATTCGCACGTATTTAAATTAAAATAAATACTTTGTTTATGTAAAAGTAAATATAATTTTTTCTTCTTTAAGGTAGAGAAAAAATAGAAAATTTTTATAAATACTTTTTAAATAATTATATTAGATGTGGACTACGAGAAAAATATTATCACTAAAATCAAGATACATAATATTTTTGCGGTATTCTAGGAGTTCAATGATTTCAGTTTCAGAATAAAAATAAATATATCTATACGACAACACGCTTCATTCATATAATTGCTCTCTATATATGCCACTCTCTCTGTTTCTCATTTTCTCTCTCTATTTCAAACTGTATTTGATTCAAAAAAAGCTCTATATTAATAATGAAGACAAAAGTGATGATGCAATCGTACTTTTCCTTATTAAAATAGTACCACCACTCATAATTTATTTATAGGAACGTACTTATGTGTGTTGAAATTGTAAAACATTCAAAATAGTTAGTTCAAGTAAAGAAAACATTTGTAAATTTAATTTCAATTTTAGGGTTTAAAATGAAACGAACTTTTATTCAATTAAATTTAGAAAAATGTTTTGAAACTCTTATTTTTGCCTATATTCTTGAACCATTATATTCATTAACTGATTAATCTCTAATTAATCTATGATTAAAGTTTCTCACAGAATTTTGTGCATAAAAAATTAATTATAATTATATCACTCACATAAAATATTTTCCATTGAACCTTGATCACCTGCTTGCCAAGCCAATTGCGTATTTCAATTTAAAAATTCGTTACGAAAAAGATGTTTCGAATAGAATTTATCTTGGTACCATAGCGTATCTTTTTGAATACAAAAAGTATCTTTATTACCCCTTTTAGTACATTGCCAACACCGTTTGTTATTTCATATGATGCTTTCAATTGCTCAATTATTGAACTGTTTAGTTTAAAACTAAAGATTGGGTGGATTGTTTATATTTTATTCGTGCTTTTGTAGTTAAATTCCTATCAATAAATGGAAAGACTATCCACCAATGTTTTTATTAAGATATTGGAGTATTTACCATTACAAGATCAACTAAATGCAGCTGAAGTTTGCGAATTTTTTCGTAAACTAGTCAAGAAATCGATATTTAAAAAGAAATATAAAGAGATAGAAGTTTTCAAAACTGATCGATATTACATAGTATCAAATAAACTACATCAGAGATTTGATGAAAATAAAAAAATCCCCCAATTCTTAATAACAGCTGAATCACGATGTGTATTAAGGCCTGAGGATTTTATGAAATTTTTAATGCTGAACTGCACAAATCTTAAAACATTCTCATTGGTTTTGAATAAAAAATACAACGCATACAATAATGAGTATTATAATGATTTGGAATATTTAAAAGATATGCAATTTAAAAACTTACTACATTTATATTACCAAGGATTAAACGTAGCCCAAATAGATTACATTCAGTGCTCGAACTTAAGCTATCCAAACTTGGAAGGATTGTTCTTAAAAAACTGTGTAATGGAAGACGAACTGACGGTATCGATTTTGAAAAATGTGAACGATTTAAAAATACTTAGTATTGAAAATGAAAATGAATGTCCCATTAATTATAAAACTATTAAAAACTTATTAGCCGAGGAAAAATTAAAAATATTAACGATAAATGTTTCTATTAACGATTTTACCGGGGAAGAAAGCTGTGAAACTAATTCTATGTCTTCAAGTAATGTAGAGAGAGTTAAAATTGGATGTTTTGAATATGAGAATACCTTTGGGACTTTTAACAATACTAGTTTAAAGAACTTAAACAATTTAAAAGAATTAACTCTAATAACGGCCAATAACTTCTTTATAACGGAAGAGTTTTTTGCATCTCTGAACACTGTTTGCATACATTTAGAATCTTTAAGTTTGCAAAGATGTAATATCAAAAAATTCATACCAGTTTCTACATTAAAACAACTAGAATTTCGAAATTGTTTTGGACTTACATGGCAAGATTTTCGAACCATATTAACTAAAATGAATTTAAAAAGTTTCTCTTCGTTAGCCTCACGATACAAGGGAGAATTTGTCTGTTTCAATATTAATCCTTCACTGGAACATATAAGTTTACACTATAACGTACTTAATAAAATTAAGGACATATTTCGTTTAAATGAAAATCGCCTAGGAAATCTGTCTACATTAAATTGGTCTGTAGATTTCACAAAGCAATTATGGCTAAATGCCATAAATTGTCCAAATCTTGAAACGTTACAAGCAAGAACTAAAAATATTTCAATTGAAAATCTAATTGCATTTAAATCTTTAAAATATTTATCTTTAGATGTAAGTGAAGATTTTCAATTAATGGATTTAGTCAAAATTTTACAACATCCATGTTTGCAAACTATATCATGGACTTTTGAAAAACTACCTCAATTCCTTAAAAGTTATAGCGATGAATTAGTGAATTTAATAACAGAATTAAGAAACTTGAACTTGTGCTTTCTTAGTGTTATCCCTTGTGAAATAATGGATCTGTGGATAAATTTATTACACAAAAATAGGAAATTAACCTTAAAAGTCGAACATTCAAATGCAAATTTCAATATTGAATTTTTAACTTACATATGTGGCAAAGCAACGTTTCGAGAAGACTTGAACATTAATATTTGTGGTTTAAATATTGGTAAGTGAAAGTGATTTCTGTACTCTTAATGATATGAGTTAATAAATACATCTTTGTAAAATCAAATTCAATAATTATTCTTCTATTATTTGTAGACATAAGGAAATTAAAGGGAAATTTTAACGAATCCATACAAGAGGTGTATGCAATTTCTCAAAACAATGTACATAACAAAATGGAGCAATATATAATACTGCAAAATAACACAATTTATTGCTATTGAATGCTATTTAGTGCAATAAAAACAACAATAATTAATTATTAAATTAACAAAATAGTACGTGTTTTACTTACATATGATGTAACTCGCGACTGATCTTTATCCAGTGTGTAATCACAACCCAAAATCACATGCAATTGATAGTTTCCGTCCTTTTTGCAATTTTCTCCATTCGAAAAACTAAAATACATTTTTCCGTTATGATAATTTAATTGATGATGAGTGCCTAAAATAAAAATAAACAGAAACATACATTAAAATGATTTAAAAATTTAAATACAGATATTTACCTAAAACATATTCCTTATCATCGGATTTCTTAAGGCATGCGGCAACATCTGAACGTCCATTACAGTTTCTCGTAATATTGCCACAAATATTAAATTCAAAAACATCACCTAATTCACTTCGAGCCAAATGGGCAAAGTCTGAATGTAAGGCACTGAAATCAAATTTATGATTATACACTGGCTCTGTTATGAAACATTCATTTGTTGATAGAATCTGTAAAAAAAAAGCATTTAACGAATATTAGTGAATTATGGAATGGTAGAAAAATTGATTCACTACTAACACAAGAAATCTGTAGATATAAGACATAACTAAGCAGAAATTAAGATAAAATAGAAGACTTTAAATTAGCTTGAAAAAGCCGCAATTATTTTCTTTCATCTTTTTAATTAAAGACCGATTAATAGTTTACTGATCCAAATTAAAGTCCTTTTGCTAAACACGTCTGGTCTGAGTTAACGATAACACAAAATAGGCTTTGAGTATTACAAATCTGTCGAGCAGCCTACAATTCTTTCTAAAAAAGTTTGAATGGATAATTGAAATGTTGTCACCGATTTAGTACACCTACTTGAAGATCATTTGTGACCAAGACGATTTAAAAAATACTACATATTATACATAATTATATACTAAAAACTCTCAAGAATATATATGTTCAATAAATTCTTGTAACGTGCAATGTTTTATATATTAAAAGCATATTCATATCATAAATTATTATTAATTCTTATAATAATTGCTTTCAATATTAAATGAGCCATTCTTTAAGACCACCTGTTTGCAAGTGACTAGAATAATTCCTAATAATAGAACACCAATTGTAATACTTTAAGAACATAACGATGTGGCATCACGATAAATGATAAAAAAATAAAAACATAGAGAAAACATGGCAAATTCTCTTCTCTCTCTTACTAACGATAAAAAGTAAAAAAATAAACAAAGTAAAACAAAATATGTCAAAAACATATGACGAAGAAAAACAACAACAAGCCATTAACATGATGCTCACCCCTGAAATCCCCCTCCAAAAAGAAAAACTAATTCTTTCTTTTTTTCCAATCAACCACTATTTTATAAGAAAAGCATTGCAAAAACAAAACATGGAAAACCTTAACTAATGTCAACCAACTTCAAGAACAAAACAAAAATGGAATTTTCTTTATCCCATTTGCATTTGTATGCGTTTTATGAAATTCACAAGTTTAGTTGTACTTACCAAAGGACTTTCATTAGCAACAGCACTGGCGACGACATGCATGACCTTGAATAGAATGCATCCTATTAAAAGAAAAAGGCACCAAATTGGCGACATAGTGCCAATAATAATTGTATAGGGATGAAGTGATGACTTCAAAATAACAACAAGAAAAGCAACAATTTAAAGGCTTTAAGTTTTAAACGCGGTATTTGGATGTTGTCCTTAATGTTTGGCTACAGTTGTTTGAAGAAAAATGTATATTTAAAAAAACAATAATCTATTGGCGAAATGAACGCACTTAAGAACTTTTTTAAACAAAGAACTTTTATAGGTTCTTGTTTTTCGCTAATCACTTGTTATCAATAAATAACTGGCGTTTTAAATTTTGTCTTTATTCTTTACTTTCTTTTAATAACACTGTCCCGAAACGAAATATTTATTAATAATATTAAGTGTTGCTTTTTATCATACTTAAAACAATAGAACACCGCAACCCGCCGGTATTAAAATAGCCGATAGACACCGTTACTATTACACGAAACCAATGCTCGTATTACGGTTGTTATATTTTTGTTGACGCTTCAATGATTAATATATAGTTCAGTAATAATTGTATTGTTGTTGTTTTTGTTCATTTTTTTAACGTAATTTCTTTCTTAACTAAGTATATTCTCACAAAATTGCAAAAATCTAATAAGAAACTCTTGTGCTGCAATCCGCGCAATTGGGAAAACACGACAGAACTGGCGCAGGTGCAGCAAAAGAAAACATCAAGAGCGAATGTCAATGGCTAATCTGTTAAATCAAAGGGTTTTCGTGTTTTACTACAAACACAGGGTTGCATTTCGTAGTCATTAGATGAATAACAAAATTGAAATTATATTTTTTAAATTTTTTTGAAGACAGAACCGTTACAAAACGGAATTAATAACAGCAAACATTGGCACTCCTAGATATATTACTAGAAAAGACAAAATCAATCTCAATCTTTAATTTAAGAGTTTTCAAGTACAAACTCTTTTTTCCATACTATTTTATTTCTTTTGAAAATTTAAGGCTGTTTTTTTCCATTAACAGGTATCAGCGCATTCGCTGTAAAGTCTTAATTGGATAAGGTTATGCGCTTTCCCATTTGCCCTTTCCAAACAAGTGTGAAAACTGAGACACATAAAATCCACCATATGTTGTACTCAGGCATTTTCATTTGCCGATCTGTTAGGCTTCATCTACTGAACTTTGTCAAAGATTGTAACCCATAGTCTTTTCCTGTCTTTTCTATACATTTTAAATAAATGCTCTTTCTTGTATTGTAGGCAGTGAGCTAGTTATAAATGTAGTATCATTTAAGCCTGGCTTTACGACTGAGATAAGGGGTTAAGTTTAGTTTTATGCATTTACGGAAAATTATGACAGCATTTGGAATTAAATATGGATATAGTAAAACATATTAGTGAGAAATATAATAATATTTGCCATTTTATTTATCTTAATTATCGCAAATTTGTCTTAAGCAGTTTTATTTACTCGACTTCCGTTTGCTGTCATGGTGTTTGGAAGACGATTTCGATTTACTTGATGAAGACGATGCATGCTTTTTTACTGTTGAAGCTGAACTCGAAGATGTACTTAAAGTTGACACTTTACCGCTACTGGTAGTTGAAGTGCGCTCTTCGCGATGTGTCTTGGAAGATGATTTACTTACAACAACTGCTGAGACTGCTTGCACTTGTTCCATTTTGTGATAAGGAGATGATGAATTGGATGATGACGACGAACGGGAAGAAGTAGCAGATGATTTTGATTTTATGGATGCAACAGAAGAGGTGGTTATTAAAGGCATGGGCTCATCTGGTACAACAACTAAACCTGGGGTACTACTACTTAGTTTTGTTAATGGTTTAGAGCCACAATTATCACATTGCCAATTATGGCCCTGTTCTTCGGATGCCTCTTCATCGGTGATGGGTGGCTTATGACATTCCTGATGATACAATGCACCACATTTTGAGCACTCAATTAGACGATTAGCAGCTGTAAATCTTATTTCACCACAGACACAGCAATTCAAATCACCGAATTCTTTGAGATTTGTTTCATCCTCTGTGGTTGGCAACAACAAACCTAATCCGGCACCAGCACCGCTTACAGCATCATCTGAATCGGCAATTGTATCTGGCGAATCTGATATAGTTTTTGCCGGTGAATGCACCAGATTTATAACTTCCTCTGTTTCCACTGGTTGTGGCGGTGGCGTTACGGCTCTACCAGGAAAATTAACTTCATCCTCCAATTGTTTTTTACTGATATTATTTGTTATCGTTTTCTCACTACCATATCGTTTTTTAATTTCTTCATCCAACAGTAGACGTAATTCGGTAGCAGAACTTGCATGTGTTGAATGCAAAAGTGTGACAGCTTTTTTTAATAAAATCTCTATTTCACTAGTCGTTGCCATTTTTACGTTTTATGTTTATTTATTATACTTTGAAATACCTAAACTATTAAACAAAGAAAATTATTTGGAATCAAATAGCAGAATAATGCGTTAAAGCAAATAGAAAAGAAGCTACAGCTGATAATTTTTAGTGATGCCATACTTTTTGCGTAAAACATTTTTGAACACCCAGGACCACTTTACAACTACAGGGTTTCACACCATCTTCCCTGTGTAGACTAGAAAATAGCAAATAAACGAGAAATAAAAAAATTCATAGCTTTCCAATAATATATTGAATCCAAGCCTCATATTGGGTTAATCAAATAAAAAAATACAAATTGTTTCTCAGTACAATACATTTTATTCAAAGCTGAGACCAACAGTCTTGGAGGTAATCGGTTCAAATTATAAAGAAATCTAAATCTTTTATATCAACTTCTTTAGTTATGTGTCTGAGGATTGTAGTCGATATGTTGAATAGTGTAAAATTTCGCGTGGCAGAAACAATTTTTACAATTTGGTTATCCCAAAAAATTGTTGGTTAGTGTAGATTTCGGTTAGTTGTGGTTACAATAATAGAATAACAATTTCCAATATAATGATAATAGACGTGATTTCCTGGCAGCAATGTTCTTATTTTAGCTATCCTATTTTAAACAAATTTAGCTGGAATGTCCAAATATCTAGTGTCTAAATAAATTGCAGTGTATGGCGAATTTACATATAACACTCCAAAAGCTTCCCTTTTTTCGAAAATTAAATTAAGTAAAGACTATATATATAGACTGTCTTAAAACTATAGACAAACTTCAACCTAAGGGAATATTCCTTACCCTACGACCAGTAATTAGTCTTTACAGATGAATCTTGTACAATTTATTAAGTTATTGTTTTTAACGACAAAATTAAATTACAAAGTCTAATTCATATATTAATCAGCAATTAACAATGCATATTATAAAAAAATACAGAAGAAGAGTGAAAGAAAAATATTATTTTTCACTCAAACATAACTTATATTCGTTCATCAATAAAGAAATTATAATAAAAAGAGACAAGAACACCGTATAAATAGAAAAATTTGACTTTATAAAAATTTTTTAACGACAAAAATGTATAAAAAAAAAATAGTAAAAATATAAAAATTATTGAATAAAAATAAAATAGATCACTTGATAACGGTATATTGTATTAAACATAAACTTAAAACAAATGCCTTAGTTGTGCTTTAAAGGAAACCAAATAACTTTTGCAAAATGAATGCAAGATCAGACAATAAAATATTGTAACAAATAAGTAATATAGGAAACTCAAGCTTTATATTACAATGCATCACAAGTACATGAATGTCTGCTAAAATTTAAATTATGATAAAAAGAAAATAATTCTCCAAATATTTTAAATATCTTAATCTTAAATTACATACATTTAAACGAATTGTGGAGTAAAATACACCATTTACTAACGAATTTTCTCCTTAATAGTTGGATTTCGGTTTAATACGATAATTTTTTGGCTTTTAATACAACTTTTTAACTTTTTGGATATAAGAGCTGAACGAAAAAGTCTGCAGTTATGAAAAATATTTTAATGGTACATAGTCGGTTTTATTTTTTTCCAATCGAAACAAAACTCAGAGAAATATTAAAAAAATAAACACGACATTGCAATATTGAATGTAGATCATCAAAAGCCTGATAGGAGTGCAGTGCAGTTAGTGTTGAAAGCACCGACTTTTACAACGATTTGCAAATTAGTGCATTCGACATTGAATTAAAAAAGGTTCACATTAAATTGTTTCAGTAACCTTTTTTATTTTTGATAATATAAATGTAAACGAATGAATTTTGACGCCGTTTAAAAACCTGAAATCTGTTTAACAGATTCCTATAAATTTTTAGAAAATTGTAATGAATCTCGTTATTAGCTAATAAGTATTAAAAATTAAAGATTGATTTTTATTGAACTATGTTTGTTAAATTTAGTCCTGGCATTCAATTTATTTAACAACGATGTAAATGGTGTACTTTTTAAAAAAAATATGATAAACTTTTCGATATAAAAGCAATATTTACGGAATGTTTTTCCTATATACGTAATTAAGACGGTGTTTGTTGAAGTCTTCGCGATTTTTTTACAGTAACGGCAGGTGTACGCGGGCTATCCGCGCCAACATCGTCACTGCCAATTTTACGCACATTCACTCTGGTAACTGGGGTAGAATTTGAAGTCTTTCCGGATGGTGTGTTTCGTAATGTTGAGCTTTGCACTTCTTGTGATAGCTGCAGTGGCTTCTTTTTGCGCTTAACATTTACTACAACATTTGCATCCATACTAACATCTAATTCAAAATTAAATTCGTAAATTTTGGTAGGCTTCCTATTTGGGGTCACGCGATCATTGATTATTGTTTTACCTGGTCGTGCTGATGATGATGGCATGGTAATGGCTGGTGACATACGTATATTTGCTTTGGCATGCAGTGGAGTATTCTTCGATCTTGTAGCTGAAGATGTTAACGGTGATGACGCACTCTTTTGTGGGGTATTGCGTTTTATAGGTGAAGTTCTTGTTTTTGGAGGTGATTTTGTTGTATTTAATCTGTTCCTTTTGGCAGGTGAAGGCGAGGATTCCGATTCATGTGGTGAATCTCTCTGAGCTCTTTTAAGGGATGAATTTGCCAGAAGCTTTTGCTTAGGTGTTAATTTTACCGAAGTCTTTAAGGGTCTTTTTGTTTCACTTTTTACAGTTTTTTTATGATTTAAAAAAACAACATCGTCATCGTCGTCATCACTGGCATTTATAACTTCATCTTCGGACTCTGCTTCTGAAGCTGAAACTTCCTTTTTAATTATCTTCTTGCTTATTATTTTGGCAGCTCTGCTCGTGGAGGGTGAGTTAATATTGTTATTTAAATTAGTAGTTTTGAATTTAAAGTTTAAGTCACCAGTCATAGGCACTTTTAAACTCTTCAATGCCGTTGTAAATATTTTACGACACTTCCCATAATCAGGTGTCTCGTTAAATTTCATTTTGGCTACATACTTAAAAAATTCAAGCAAAGCCACTGGTACAGCGGTGGGAAAAAGTTTTTTAAGATTCGTTGCCACGTCAGCCATAAATTCTTCTTTAGCTTTTTGTACCTTTAAGGGCGAGGTTAGTATTTTATCTCTCACCCAAGGCAAGTCAGCACCCAACCATTCGATTAAGTTGTAACCTAAAATTTCTAAATCTGCTCTCATAGTTGGTACACCATGATGAGCATCTCGAGAGGTATACTCAATAGTACCATTGTGCATTTTCTTAGGATCAGGTTTAAAATCTTTGGTGGTATAATGTGATGCCAAACCAAAATCAACCAAATACGCTTGATGCTGTTGCTGCTTCCCATAGCCTAACAATATATTGGACGCCTTGAGATCAGCATGAACATAGCCGCAATTGTGTATGTATTCATAAACATCGATCATTTGCAAAGCCAAACGATAGCAAGTACCTTCAGGTATTTTACGACCATTTGCTAAAAAATATTTTGCCACATCACTGCCATACCGTGGCATGACAATAAAGCGATGTTTTACATCGTTTATCTCTGCAGAACCATTTCCAATCATATAGGGCATACCCAAACTTTTGAGGCCATGTTCCTTTTGGAAATTACGTATATCTTCCAATTTGGCATTACGCATATAGAAATGCATTTCCACAAATAATGGACCATTATCGTGGGGCTCCTTTAATAAGACGACAAATAATTTCTTAATCAAAGATGTACGTTGTTTATATCATAAGTTTATATAGGAAAATATCAATAGCAATTTATTTTTTAATTCAGCTTTTAATTTTGAATTTTATTCTACTTTTATAGATATACTTAAAATATCCGATCTTTACGTTTTAAATAAAAACGGTGAAGTTTAAACAATTTTAAACTAATTCGATAACGTAAGAAGCCGCAAAAACGGACGCGGCAAATATTATTTAGAATTGAACATATAGAGTTTAAATTAGCAAGTGATATTAATTTTAAAACAGTTTAATTTTTAATAACAAGCTTTATAAATTGAGACTTATCCAAGGTATTTATTTATATATGTATATGCACATGGATATTTAATGATTTGATCATTGTTAGTGGGATTGTTTCAGTAGTAATAAACCACCAGAATATATATGCAAATTGTTGCTTAAAGATCAATTCTTACTTTTACAAATAAAAATCTCTCCAATGGGGAATCATGCAATGTTGAACAAACCAACTTCATTGCTGGAAATCAAACCCACGATTCACAAACTCACAGTTTGGCAGATAATCATCATACTACAAACACGAGCAAGCTGGGAACACTCAACCGGCTACATGTAGAATATATAAACTTTAATGTTACTCTTTGCTAAACTTACACATTTCACAACGTAGTCATAGTTATTATCGCCCTTCTTGCAGGCCGAGTATATTTCTCCAAATCCTCCAGTACCTATGGACGGTCCAATCTTCCACTCTGTCTTCATAAGATCTCGTAAAATTGTTCCCTCTTTAATTTTTTCCGGCATATTGTAAAGTTTAGATTTCTTCGCTCCAGATGCAGCTTTTTTGGCGCCCCCCACAGCCTTTTTGGCGCCTCCGCCAGCCGCTCCAGACCCGGCATTTCTTTTTACCGTAACTTTTGGCATTTTTTTTAACTTTTGTTTAACAGAGTCTTATCGTGTATAAATACGTTGTTTTGTAGCTCTATCGACGCTATATTTTTCCTTAAATCGATGATAAACTAACGATTTTGAGGTGCTTTAAGGAAAAATATAGCTGTGCCGTTTTTTGTTTTCAAACTTGTTTTGACATTTTTTGCCAAATGATGTGACAGTGTTGCAATTGTTAGTTTCGTTTAGTTTTTCGTCATCAATAAACCAGGCGTTATTGTTTACATTTCATGCTGCCAAACTTTGTTATAATTTTTAAATTGGGTAGTAAATTTAAGTTTTATAACTTTTTAGTTTATATATTTCCTTATTTTTTTTATATACAGACAACAATTTTAAACATTGCGCAAATTGATTTATTCTAGGTACATTGCTAACAATTAATGTAATATTTCGTTACATATTTCTAAATAGCATTTGAGTCTGGCAGTATTAAACTGAACGAACATTTAAAAGTGCTGCTAAGTTTTGAGGTTCTGCGGCGGCCATTACTTTTTAACTTTATTTGCATTTTCCGCGTCTCTCTATCGACATTCGTAAAAAGAAATTCATGTCGTTCGGTAGTGCAGAGTGAAAAATTACATTTTTATTCGAGAGAAAATTCAAAAAGCAAGGAAAATATAATTCAATATTCATTCCAAAAATTATCTATTAACGAAAGCATTTCTAACGCACGATTAAAATGGTAATTTTCATAAAAATTTCATTATTTGCTAATCATCAGCAGCAATCAGATGAAAATGTCATTGTGAATGGGGCCAATTGCTTTAAATGTTGGGAGCGTGCGTGCGTGTAAAGAAACTACAAGAAAAGGAATAAGTGGAAAAAGAAATATATAATAAGAATATAAAATGAAGGCACACAAAGAAAAATTTAAATCATGTGAATACGGAATTATTAAATAGTGAAAATAAGTGCCAAGAAAACCATAAATATTATTTTTAATTCCATTCCGGACATTTTATAACCTCACTTTTTGAATTGAAATAGAAACAAATTAAGAATAGTGGCGGCGGCCACTGCACAATTACATTTTTCTATTACTGCTGTTGTTTTAGCAATGCGTGTGGTGTATTAATAAGTGTTTTTTTTTTGTATTTAAGGCTGGTGGTAAAGCTGGAAAAGATTCAGGAAAAGCAAAAGCCAAAGCGGTTTCACGCTCTGCCAGAGCTGGTCTTCAAGTAAGTTGGTTTTAACAATCACCCAATAAGCATTACAATTTTCGAGGAGGCAAAGAAGAAATTTTCCCGCCTTTTCTTTATTATGGTTATATTTGTGTTTATAGAAACACAGGGTGACTGTAACAAATTGATGCGTTTTTATAACCCGATTTAAAAGCAGAAAAATTTTTTTGTCAGTGCTAACAATTTAATTATCTTCTAGTTTCCTGTGGGTCGTATACATCGTCATTTAAAGAGCCGTACAACTTCTCATGGTCGTGTTGGTGCCACCGCTGCTGTTTACTCTGCCGCTATTTTGGAATACCTCACTGCTGAAGTAAGTAAAATTCCTGCCATATTAGTCTCATTATGAATTTTCTTCAATTTGTTTTCGTTGTTATTATTTCACAAATTTTCATAACAATATGTGTGCTCACGGACTTTACGCGCCAAATAAATGTTTTCAAATATACCTTTCTCGTTCTCGCACCAAGATAATATGGGCATTGTTTTTAAAGTTAGCTGTTGTTTTCGTTGTTTTTATTTTTTGTCAGTATATATATGTGTGTGCTGTACTAAATCATATTTTATGTTGCTTCTTATGTTTTGAGACTTATCAAGTCGAAAAATTTCTCAAGTTTGTTTTGTAGCGTCATTTGCCCGCCATTTTCCTTTTGTTGACGTT
Source organism: Sarcophaga bullata (assembly GCA_005959815.1). NCBI lineage: Eukaryota > Metazoa > Arthropoda > Insecta > Diptera > Sarcophagidae > Sarcophaga > Sarcophaga bullata. The sequence continues at coordinate 291,928 of QOCX01000162.1, forward strand.
TTACTTGCATATTTTTTTCCTTTTCAATAGAAAGGGTTACCACAACTGAAATAGTTATTAAAGTATGGGTTCTTATTGTTTACATATTTATACCTTTGAGTACGTAGAAAATCCTATTTGAAAATCCAAATACGTAAACAAAACTAATTTTAATATATCTGAAAAGGAATCCAACATTTACCTAAAAGTGCTAATTTTATAAGTGCCATAATTTGTAGAAAACGGAATGTAATCTTATGCGAATTTAGTTTGTTATAGTAATTTTTAAACATTATTAAATGGTTTAATAAATGATTAAGGGCTCGAAAGTAAGTGAAGTCTTCTTAGGTCTCTGAGATAATGCAGATTAATTGGTATTGGAATGTTAAATTTGTTTTTTAGAAGCTGGTATATTGATTTACCATCTCTGAGTAGTAGTCTGCACAGCAGTTAATGGATCTTTTCATACGTTGAATAACTAAAGAATTTTTCCATTAGGGTTAGTAAATAATAAACATGATATAGGAGATAAATTTGCTTTAATCCTTGATATAATTAGAAATGTTGGATTATAGTCAAATCCCTACTGGGATTTTCTTAAGTTTCAGTTCTAATTACCAAATATCCAATAAATAGGCGTTAGTTACTTCTAAATTCACATAAAAAGAGCATCACTTAAGCATATGCTGTCCTCTATGCCCATAACTTGTACTTGATATTGATTGATGCTTACTGCACATTCAAAGATAAACCGTATAAAAATTGTACCACTGTAAAAATTATATAGTAATACAAATTCACCAATCATTTTGTTAAATTTTCATCGAATTGTAAACTCTTTTAATGATTTATCTTTACTAATGCCTTTGAGTGAAATGTACAAACCTTTACTGCAAGGTTTGCTACATAATGAGCTAAATTAGTGCTTATATATGTATCTACAAATAAGTCTAACCTTATATATAATTTTATAAAAATTTTGGTACTTAATTTCAAATTATTTTTCTTTGTATGTAATGTTCTTAATTCACTTAAAAACAGAAATAATGAATTTGTATATTTTCTTTCAGGTGCTCGAATTAGCTGGTAATGCCTCCAAAGATTTAAAAGTCAAACGTATCACACCCCGTCATTTACAATTGGCCATTCGAGGTGACGAAGAATTGGATAGTCTTATTAAAGCCACCATTGCTGGTGGTGGTGTCATTCCACACATTCACAAATCTCTAATTGGCAAGAAAGAAGATAACGTACAAGACCCGCAAAGAAAAAATACTGTTATTCTATCGCAAGGGTATTAATATAATTCATAATATATATATATATTTTTTTTTAATTTCTAATAATAATTATATAACATAAATACGTATAAAAATAATACATTTTGTAAAGCATTATTTTTTTCATTGTATTAAAAAAAAACGACACTACTACATACACAACACCGTTTTAAGTAATTTTGGTAAACATTTTGCCTTTTTTTTGTTTGTTATACAGCATTCTCTTTTTAATTAACTACTTTCAATTCATTTATTTAGTGACTTATACTTAAAATTGTTTTCTTTTTTCAATCTTGTGAAGAAATTTATTTTTTTTTTATATTTTAAATTAATATTAATTAAAAATGAATATGTTTTTCAAAGGAAATAAGTAAAATATTGAAAAAAAAGAAAAATAATTACAAACACACAAGTATATATTTAATATTAATTAAATTGAAAAAAGAAAAAAATTAAATAAAAAATTGACAAAATTTAGATAAAAACCTTAATAATAAAAAATGGATTCATTGTGTTCTCATTTCTGGGTGATTTTCCTCGTTTACTTATGACAGTTTTAAATGGTAACGAATTTTATCTGAACGTTTGAATGATTTTGGTAGTCGTATGATTTGCAATTTCTATTAATTTTGCTCAACATACAAATATTAATCCTGTTTAATGCGTTTGCATACCGGTGTAGTATTTTTCGTTTAAAGGCAGGATGAAATATGCCTTAAAGTTCCTGTGTAAACCAGTTGATAAACCGAATCAATTCAATTTAATCTGCTAGAAATATGAACAGTTTGAAGCAATATGCCTTTTACGAATGCACCAGAGGCTTTTCTGGCAATATGTGCTTTATGTTCAGTTGCACCTTGTTCAAATTATTAAATTTTTAACACACTTCAGTTTTTATGAATCTTCTTCATTTTATTTTTCTTTTAGCAATAATAAACATCATTTCAGTGAGTAGTGAATTTAACATTATATTTTCTATAATTTATACTACGAGTTATTGTTTAATTTCCTCTGCGTGTGGAATACATTTGTTTACAAAGGCATTCAACGTGTGAGCAGTGTTTAAAGATATACAACCAATGAAATTGAAAGTTTTAAGTCTACTATACGATATTAAATATGATTTCCACTTTCCACATCAGCTCCACTAATAGTAATTCCAAAATCAAAACTTTAAATTGTTTTAATTCTATATTCTTTATCAGAAAGGCATTTATGTTTTCTGAATTAAATATTTTCCTGTTTATTTGGTTTATACCACTTCAGGTTGAAGATTGACTGTAGCGTGTTTTAGACGGAGATTTTCGCAATCTTGAAAACTATAGACGCCATAGCTGGTGGGCCCACTTCGGATTCGAAATCTTACACGATCTTCTTTGACAGTCAGGCTGCCCAAAGAGCCATTACGTCAGTCTGGACTTTTGGACCCAACCGTATCCGATGCTATACTCCGTAATGAGGCGGCGGATGCCCTCGCTGGGTTAGGTTCGCTTTCTGACTGATCCTGACTAAAGGGTTGTAATGGCCAATTATGTATGTATGTATGTTGCGATGAGGAGGAGTTGGAAACTATCGAACTCCACCACTGTAAATGTCCAGCCCTTAGTAGATTAATGGCTTCTTTGAAGGTTTGAATTCTGTGTCGAGAACCGACATTAAGATTCTCCATATATTCATTATTAGGTTAATCTGCCTGAGAGGACTTCATTAGTGTAGTCGCGCTCCACTTTTTGTGCTTTTCTGTTTGTTGTTGTAGTTCCTCCGCTTACTATTCACCCTTTCCTACCTTCTCTCCTTTTTCCACGATTGTGCACAATGGGTCAAATTGACCACTGGGTACTGTACTTAGTATTCGACCTCTAACCTACCTAACCCACCTTTGGTTTATAAATAGTGACTTTCAGTTTGATTTGCAGTTTGTTGCTGAATACAAACATTTTATTATTTATCTGATCTGAGATATTTTTGATTTCAAGAGCGTTCTTGTGTCAAGATGTCAAAGGAAGGTTTATGATCAACAAACATCTCGCAAGGACAAAACCCAACATTATTTTCTAATTTATTCCGATATTTCGCTAGTGCCTTTATAACACTATCCACGTTTTTGTAATATAAGACCAACTAATTCATTATTCATAAGAGTCATCGTAGTCTATTTCATCCATTTCATTTCATTTCGAACGTAATGAAATATAAAAAAAATTCTTTCAATGGCGACTTTCTTCTCAACACTTCTCTGGCTGCAAATAAAATTTGGGATAAAAAGTTCTAAAAATTTGTTCAGAATTGTATTTAAATTGCTGGTTCCGACGCTCATGGAAAAAATTAACACACCAGAAGCTAGGTCGCAGTGACTAAAGTTTTGTAATAATCACTATTAGGCGTCGCTCGTGTTCGCTCTTAGTACTTCTAATTTAGAAACTTTGTTACAACTCGGTATCTTCCGTACTTTTAAACATAACAAATTTTTTACAAAGCATTACCTTATATAAGTGCACGTAGCAAATGCAGCACTTTATAAATCACCCTTGATAAAATAATGCCTTCACTAGTTAAAATTATTTTCCGTCTGTACTATATTGTGGATGATGTTCTCGAGCAATCTATAGAAACTTCACACGAGTCGTGCTGATCTGCTTTTTGTGGGAGATTACTTTTTTCGAAAAGTTCAATTGTTGATTGGTACAATTCAAAATTAGCACACATCAACACCTTCATAACCGTAGCTGCTGTGAGTTACTCTATGTTTCGATGTTACCTAGCTTAGTTTTAAGTCCAGTCCTATTCAATGGGTTGTTAAGAACCCCTCGTCGAATTTAATTATTTTATTGACGATTGGAGTTCAAATGCTTTTTTTTTTTACTATCAAAATTACTACAGCGGAATCAACGAAAATAAAATTGCACGCGATTATTTGTAACAATCGTAGAACCATAAACAGTATTTCATTTTTATCGATTGGTGCTTTTTTAGTATTGTTACTGATAGCGTGTTACTGTTGATAAATTCTCTGTCATGGAAAATTTTATTGAGTACTACAAGAGTCTACAAACATCTTTGATTATTTAGCCTATAAATATAATTTCGATTTTCTTAATTTTTAAGTGTTCTATTACACTTTCCTTCTGCTATTTATTAAAAATTATAATTAAAAAGTGCTTGGCTTATTACAAAATATTTGGCATTACGAATTATATTGTGTTAGGATGTACAGTAGTAGTAGTAGGAAGGTAGATACGTAGTATTAGTAAATACATTATAAAAAATAAGACACTGATTTAAAATTAACGCCTTGAGAAAAAAAAAACAACAAAGAGCTGTTTTTTAGTTCGCGTTTGAAGAACAATTTCCGTTGTGATGTCGAAATTAACCCGACAAATGAGGCACAGTTTTTTGTATATCATCACAGCGTTCATTAAGGTCAGACTGTGATAAGGAATATGAAAAAGAAAAGAAACAAAAATTATTATTATCGAACTTAAAGCTTGAAATTAAATATACTTACAGCATCTAAGCCGAGACAAGCACCCCATTCGATCAATGTTATACGATGGTCGTTATTGGAATCACATGATTCCAAGAAGGGGGCAATACAATGCTCTAAACTAACCAAGTGAGCACGTATGGGGAAAAGTTCGTGACGTGAAACGGAACGATCAGTATCACCATCTAAATCACACCATTTCCAAACGGCAGCATTGGCCCAACGACGAGTCATGTTAGTTTCGGCTTCCAATTCCATTTGCATGTAATGTTCGGTAAGTTCATCACGTTCAGCTAAATCACGCATGACGTTGAAAAGCCAGTCACGCATACGGCGTGGAAAGTCTTTCATTTCTTCTTCGGTGCACTCTTTCTGGGCATGGCATTCACCATAGTAATCAATGTGCAAATGGCTATTGTCTGGCTTAAGACAACCAGCAGCTTTGTTATCACACAAACAACGCTGTTGATAGACAGCACAATCGGAAGACCAAGTTTCGTTTTTGTTAGTGCAAACACGACGACGCAGATCTTTCTCCTCAGGACACTCAGGTATACAGACACATTTAGCCTCAATACCCTCAACTTGACATACACGACCAGCACCGCAGTGCATTTTCTCACAAGGGTCAACTGTTATTTTGATTTTTTTTTTTTTCAGAAGAAAAGTTAGAAAGAATTTTTTACAATTTTTCGTTTAAAGCAACGCCAATAAAAATAATGGAGAAAATAGAAATAATAATGTAACTGTAACAATTAATACTTACTTTCTACAACAGGGTTCAAAACTTGGTTAGTTTCGGCAACCAATTTCGTAGCAATTTCATTTTCACGTTCAATATCTTTATTCTGTGGAAAAATTATTAAAATATTTTCGATTAAAAAGTTAATAATAAGAATAGAAGTCACATTTTCTATACCCGATTTTTTTCTTCCAATTGCCTCAAGAATTCTTCTTCACTTTCATCTAAATCATCCAATAAATCCAAATCATCCAATTCACTGAGATCTTCTTCATCAGCTTTAACAAAAGCAGCAAAAGCCAACAGGCCAACGAGCATCAGTAGAGCCCACTTCATGGTTCTAAAATTCAAAACGTTTTAATTGTTTAATTTCGAATATTATTTCATTTAGTCGAAAAGAAAAAATGAACGGAAATTCATCAAATGTCTTAAAATGTACAGATAAGTGAAGAGAAGCTTTAATAATATTTAAGCTCTTCTATAATAGGATTATGCTCTCCCGTGTTGTACATAAGCTAATATTAATTTTTATTTTTTATTTATTTATTACATTGAGAGAAATTCAAAAGCATCTGCAATGTAGAAGTTGTTGTTGTAAACATAATATGTGTTTAAAATCTTTACTAATTAAATTGGGCTGAACTATCTATGTTGTTGTGATTTTGTTATGATGATCATTATCTGATGTTGGCATGGGAGCTGTTATATTTGAGAACTCACAACCAAAGGGTCTTTTTATAAAAATAATTACTTATACAACAGCTATAATCTATAAGATGTGCCGTACTTTACTTTATAAATCAATAAAAAATAAAAAAATAAAAAAAATAAAAAAAAAAACGGATTTCAGTTAAGTATGCGGACCCTGCCCAGTGCCATGATCATGATATGGGTTTCATTAAGAGATTCCTATTTTTAAATTTAAATAAAACAAATTGATATCTCTGAGTGGCGCGCATCCGTCCAATTATTACATGACTCTAGTGCATTACTTAGGAACGATAGCATGGGTTATGTGCTTTGGCAAGACAGACTGAAGAAATGAAAACTAATTTGACAAGATCGCACAAGTTTCTACAAAAATTCCAAGTATTAACGATTTTTTTTTTGAATTGTATGGCAGGACTTCTTTGAATTAAACTTCAATTTGCGTGCACAATAACAAAGGATCGCGTACAAAGTATAATTTAGCGGATATTTGTAACGACTGATAATTTAAAAAATTCTAAAGCTGAAGCGAATATGTTAATAAATGAGAAATGAGATCAGTTTAATATCAGTGGTCATCAGAAGGGGTTTTTTAAATCGTTGACTAAAGCCTATAAAATTTGGAGAATGTTACTTTTTAAAAGTCATTCTATATATTTACCGTTAAGTTTTTCATAACAATTCATATGTAATGCAGCAATTTATGTTATTATGACGCAATCTGAATCAATAAATTAGTTATTGAAACCAATACTGACAGACAGCTGTAACATGGTAATAAAGTTTTCTTGACAACCAATAATAGAACACAAATACGCACCATTTTTACAAGAAAAAAAATCTTCCTATTGCTAGAAATCAACCACCAAACTTGGAAAATTATCGATAGTTTTAAAACTGAAATTTTAGGCAAAAATGTTTGTAGTTATTTAAACTACCTTTATAGTATTTATAATGTCATTGTACAATAATTTTCAAAAATATGTTTAATGTTTAAGAATATAACCATAAAGATAACAAAATAATAAGAATAAATACTATTTAAAAATATATGCTGAGGCAGGGAGTGGTTCGATACTCGGAATGGACGTGGTTACACTGTTTTGTCGATTATTTCAATTGTGTAATGTCTTTGCCTAGCTATCCGACTAAGTAGCAAATATAATCCCATAAATTTTTAATATCTTAGCTGTGATACTTTTACAGATATACTATGAATTATAAATCTTCACTCTTTATAGATATTGTTACACCAAAAATTATATTATATTGCTCCTTTGAATATAAGATATTTTGAAAATTTTAAGGAGTTCGGAGCTTTGGTATATGAATACAGTAGTAGCCATAGTAACTTATAATAGTAGCCCATATTGACTGTATATTTAGATTTCCATCGTTATCGAATTTGGGGACTGATTTGGTGCGAATTAATTTCGATTGTACCAAAAACTTATGATCGAAATTATTTCGATCATGAGTTCCGTATTTAGAATTCAGTTTTGAAATTTCCATGGACATTTAAAGAATTAAATTCCATTACTGGCGAACCCTGTATATACGAAAGACCTTACATTTGTTGTTTTAATTATCGTTTTCATATATCATATGTCAGCCATATGTCTTCTGTTAAAATGATACATAAATTGAACGCGCACAAATTACAACTGTGGTCAGAAAAATAGTAAGTCAAGTCAATCATGAATATAAAAAGAGAATTTCTTTTTCCAGTCTGTGGAAATCTCAGATTAAGACCAAATTAGATATAAAACAACGAATTGCCAATAAAAAAAATTGTTCAAAAGGGTCACAAACTGATGTGTTGTGAATTATGACAAAAAATTTGAAAGTACCTTTGGAAATAGCGCTAATTTTACGATGTTGCATCTGATTTCCCCTTAGATGCCGTACTTTCTCTCTTATTTGTTATGCTAAAAACAATTTTAAGTAAGGCTGCTGAATTGAAACATATCCATAGGGATGATATCATTAAAATACTGATTTATATGATGTCATAATCTTTAGTTCTTTAATTCTTGGCAAAGTTCTTTTAACTGAAACAAATAGCAAAAAAAAAAAAAAAATAAAAGCGAAAGCTGAATAAAAAAAA
>QOCX01000162.1:300233-367028 GCA_005959815.1 Sarcophaga bullata
GGTTTGTGACAGCCCTACGCTCTTTAAATACTTATTAAAGTATTACTGAATGTAACATTGAATAATTGAATATTTACTAAAAATAATTCTATTTATTGTTGCATTACTGTATGCATGATAGTATGTTTAAATACAGAATCGTTTCTTTTGCAGATTTTACGATACACATTCATTATTTTAATTTTTTTGTTTATGTGATATAATATATAATATGGTGTACACATATGTCATGAAAACAACTAATAAAGCACAAAAGTAATAATAATTATGAACATAATATTACTTATGAATGTATGTCATGTCCATGAAAATATACATTTTTTAATAGATAAGGATTGACCTTTTTTTCTTGTTGACTATTAAAAGCTTCATTTGATATACTATACATAAGAACGTATGTACATATACATACGTGTTATGCATGTGGGCATATATATAAATATAGCACGAAACTTTTGTTTCTAAAATCCAGTGTGTTGTGTTAGAAACTGTCAATTGTTTTAAATTTTTTGATTTTTTTCCGGATGAAATATTTACATTTTGCCTCTTCTAACAAAGTTCTTCTGTAGTTGTAATATTAGGAAGAGAGCTTATCTTTGAATCCTTATCAATCAATTAATTTACTACAAACATAAATTTAATACTGTGTATTTATGTTGTATTTCCGTTAATAAAATTATATACATATACGCAGACACAGTGATAAAAGAAACTTTTCATGGCACTTTTATTTACTCTCAGAGTTTTTGCCCGAAAACTGCTGAGAGGAAGTTCCCGAAGAAATATTTTTTCATATTTCGTTTTGTTCGAGATGTTTGGGCTATGGTTTCACTCTGGGTTCTTGTTTAATTAATAAGCCAACACAGTACATACTAGACTACGTTGACTACTAAGTAAATATATTCTGTATAATATATAAATAAATTTTTGGTGTTCGAAAACGTTTAATCTTAGGCTCCTCCTAACTGTCACACAATAATAGAGTATAAGTTATCTTCTCTTCTCGTCATCATCACAGCTTCTACGGAAAACATTTTTATGTTTGGTAACTTGACACAAATTGGAGGACACAATTTATATTTATAACGAACTAGAATTGTCTGGTCTTTGGGGTTTCACTATATCATCTTTTCTTAACTGAATCTAGTAAAGTAGCGTTGCCGGTGCAAGAGAGAGTCTAACTCATGCTTCGAGTTCATTTGGTTTTACTATTAGAATGAAAATTTCTTTCTTTAATATCATCTTTCTCTATTTTATTCAACAAAAACAAAGGCATACTTCTTTGTTAGCCTATTCTGCTATAGTTTTAAAATTTTTTTAAGATTTCTAAGAATTTTGTTAACGTCAGTTTTGTTTTTTTTTTTTTTTGAAATTTTATTTCTCTCCATACAATTTAATTGGTATATGTATACTTTGTTCACTTCTTGTGAGCGCTAGTAGTGCACAGTATAAGAATTTTGAAATTTCAAAGAAATAAATCGAAATTGTAAAATTTGCAATTATATTTTTATGTTTGCATTGCAGCAATATTTAATGGAATTCTACTTGTGCAATAGAAATGCTCATTATACTAGCAAGCATCATATACAATACACACATATAATATATACTTCTTTATATCGTCTAAATAATTTCTGTATAAATGTAGTTTAAAAATACAAAAATTGACGATTAACAGATGTATACATTTCATTGCAAATTATAATAAAAAAAACATGAACTTTTGCAGCAAATAAACAATGCAAATAGAATTTTAAAAAAACATATCGAAAACATTACATATAAATTACAATAAAAACATTACATATATAAATTATTAGAACTTTGAAAACTCATTTTCTACAGAGCCCTTTAGCATGGATTTCAAAATTTTGGCAGTTGAAAACGATCACCTAGTTAAGTGGTCTGTTTTGGCAACTGACCCTAATTTTCATCGAAAAATCATTTTCAGTTACGATGTAAATTTTTAGACGGTACGGGAACGAGCAAAATTTTTGAATTTGGGGCGATACCAATCCAGATGAGATCCAAAAACGTACAATACGTACCGAAAAGTTGGATCATATTTTTTTGAGAACGAAGTTTGTCACAATATGTTAGACGCTTTGTGTCACATGTGCTATATTGGAAATCCCACACAAGTGGTCCAAGGACATGGTCATCCTATGTGGATGTGATGCGTGAATTTATGTGAACAAGAATTTATTTCTAAATGTTGGAAACTTATCAGAATGTAATTAATACTGAGAAGGAATGGTTTAAGAGTGGGTAGTGGATATCGCTTCAGCAATTATTCTCAAAGATCTGTCAGCAAGGCAGTTATCGTGTTATACCATCTCGTGAAGGCGCACTCGAAAGACGAAATATAAGCATAATTAAAATGGCAAAATACCGGTGAATATGAAAAAAACATTCATATTGACCAGATAAAATATTGAGAGGCTTAGCCCAGGTAATTTAGATAATATTGAATGGATGTGGAATTTATAATCAGATAGATCACGATTGTAGACAATGCAATGTAGGTGATATTATTGTCCAAACAGATCGGGGTTGTGACTTTGAACTTCATTAAAGTAGTCAAAAAAGCAATGCAAATAGTAGAAGATGGTAACATATCTGATGGTAACAGAGCCCGTTAGAGACACACACAGACTAATTGAAAGAGAAAGACAACAGCTCAAAGTAATATCCAATGACAGTTCTGCAGATGATATAAGATTATATTTATTAACCGCTATAGAAATTTTTATATTTAAAGGTATAGAATATATATTTCAAATGAAAGGCAACGCCATCTACTTATTTTACATAAAAAAAAATCTTTTAAACTGCTCCTAAATAAATGAACTCTAAACTAATTTTACCCACTGTATGTACTTTGATTGTTTCGATTAATATTTTCAATTAAATTGTATCTAAGTTATACAATCAAGGAAGACAAACAGGCGCACATAAAACAAATAAATGTATGCTTTACAAAGGCACCAATGGATAGTGATGTATACGGTTAAATTATAACGGATATGACAGTTGGCCTTGTAAAATACACAATAAAATAGAAAATCATTTAAACAACATTTTATTATTAAAAAAGCAATTGTTTTTAATTATCACAAAAAGAATCACCGCACATATAGTACAATTTTTGAAAAATGTTCACTACAATTTCATTTTCAAGGCTGGAACATTTAATTTTTTTTTTTTTTTTAATATAAAGTTTCAATATTTATAGTCGTTAAATACCTTTTTAATATATTTGGTCCTCTCATGTTTTGCTTTACAATTAAACGCAAATTAGTAGGAGTTCTGTTAGTGTTTCTATGCTTGGAATCCGAAAACCTTGATTCGAAACTGAATTTCATACTTTTTGTAATTCATATTTTAGAAATAATTTTATTTTTGTTACTAACTTGATATCAACAAGATTATAATTTTGACGAAGGATTAAGCCCTTCGGAGTGCATTTTTTTAATTCCCGACCAATTGGGCACTGCTTAAAGCAAGAATAAACTTTTTTTTGCTTTACTAATGAAAGAATTGATTCAGACGTTGAAGTCATTAATTCCCCTGATATAGATGATTTTGTTTTATAGTATTGTTTTGAATTTTCTTAGGCGAAATTCTTTCTCATTTAAATAATTACAAAAATACAAAATTACTTTATATAGGTCTTGGAAAATCTTGACAAACATATGTAGATAGATATTGCTTCGATTGGGGCTCATTTTCCTATGCAAATACAACCAATATTGCGCTTTAGGTTTTCGGATTACATAAATACATGCACTTTTGACCATTAGAACACATAATTTATGGTTATGACATAGTCTCTCACACCATCCATGTTGGTGTGTTAGTTTTAACCACGAGTAACAGAATCTACAGCTTAGAAATGTTTGCCGAATGACATATTTTATCATATTTTTTTCTTTTTTTAAGATATCAAAGCAAAGGTTTGAAGTTTCAAACTCTCGTCTTTTACATCAAAATACACAACACTCTATTTTGCCAATTATTTGAAATATGGATATTAATGATATATTGTTTCAAATAGGCAATGTGACTTGTCACGGCAGCTAATGACAAAAATGTATTTATTGCAAATTAAATTTCTCTGAATTCCAAAACATTTCTCCAAAAATTATCCAAAAAGAAAATATTCAGATAGAAATTGCCGTAGAGTTGTGAAAAATTTCACCGAAAGAATATCGAGTAAGCGTGCGAGTAGCGATCATTCATAAAGTGTAGTTTTTAATCGATTTATTTATTTATTTTATTTTATAAAATGATAATTTTGATGCCTAATGTATTATATTAATATTTAAAAAAGAAATTTCGAATTTGTAAGAGTGGGTATATTAACTCTTTGATACTTTTTCTGTTTTAGAAAACTTTTTTAAAATATTGAAATTTTTGGTGGATGGATTGAAATGTTTAAATATTTCAAATACCAACATAACTTCTTTGCGTTCTGATAATAAAAACGGACAGAATTAAACTTAAGACTTTATTCGCAACAGTTTAAAATATTTTTAATTTGTTTTATCTGAATTTTATAAGTCAACAACATATTCTTTTTACAAGAATACCCCTTAAATAATCATTTTTAATAAAACTTCAAAATATTATCAAATAAAAATTGTGTACAATAGAATGTTGTTTGTTTACTTACTATGTACTTACATTGCCTACTAAAAATAAAATTCTTCCTGGTTTTTAAGCTGCAAACCCAACGAACAGATGTTGCAGATAATGATTATTCCCGCAAAGGAAATTATGTACCCAAGTTATACAAACAAAATATGAATAGAAATGTTCACGCATACACAGTGGTATGTGTATGTATAAAATGAAACACGCCGATTAAACGAACTGAACGATCAGACAAATGGAAAGAAACTAATTTTGGAAATGGTCACTTGTAGAGAGTAAAAATAAAGTGCAGCATTCAAACAGATGAATACATTTACAAGACGTATAAACATTCCAGTGATATCAAAGAGAAGAAACGTATTGGAAGAGAAATGATTTGATTGTGTTCTAGAGGGCAATAATAAAAAACAATAAAAAAAGCAATAAAAAAACATTAAAAACAAATGAAAATGATTTCATATCACCACTCATTGCAGATTTTTATTTTACGAACGGATGCATGCATGATTTCAAAACAGTTGAGGAGAAAATGAATTCGCTCATTATGGGCCTATATCGATGATAAATACTAATAAAGATACTATCTATATAATAAGGGTTTAATAATAATCTAATACGAAAATTGCTAACTTCAAATATTTGACAAAAAAAAAATTAATTTCGATATTAATGAATCGTGATATATTGACAATTTGTTTTAAATCAATTACCGTATGATGTGATCCAATTTCTCTCATCCTACTTCAGCCCTTAACAACAGTAAATACTTCCCACAGTAGAAACAGCCTCGGGAAACTATACTGCTCACATGGACTAAAGTGGGTGTAATGTAGGCTGTAATCAGGTTTATTCTGCCGCTAAAAAGTTAGGTCAGTATTTTATATCATGCTAAGCAATTATTTTAGTTTATAAATAAGTGTTTGTAAAATATAAAATTAGTAAATTCTTTAATAAGTTGCTTACCTGAAATATATAACAATTCAAAATACACCTGAAAAGAAACCAATAGTAGTAGGAGAAGAACATATATTAAAAAAAATTGGACATATGTTCCTAAGTTTCTTGTACTACCACAGGAAAAAACGTTGTTTTTTATATTCGAAGAAAGCTCAATGATATTTCGAAACTAAGGGCCACCCTCAAATCTCTACACAACTAATAAATGCCTGGTGTATTTTAACAGACATTAGTATTTCCCGGAAATCAGAGCATATTACTGCGTTATCGGGGCTCATCTCTTATTCTTCAAATCATATTCGATTTTTCTAATATTAAAAGCTATGTATCAAAAAATCAATACGATTAAACATCTGGAAATTAAACTTTTAGATCAAAATACCCTTAGACGCTGTATATAGATACATATATTATTCAAAATTAATAAAGAAACACATACAAATTAATACAAATTTAATTTGTTCAATAAACTTTCTAAATCAGTAATTTTAAAATGAAAAATTTTTTAATTTTAATTTGAAATATATTTAAAATTTCGAAATTGTCGTTAATTTAAATCAAGGGAAATAATTGAAGGTTAGAGCATGTAACGAAATACAAAATAAATAGTAAAAAATGATAAATCAAAAAATACTACTTAAAGGTAGATTCATCAATGTTGTGCGAACAATACTAACTTCCTAGACAGAAAGAACAACTCTGATATCAAATTTTCATTAAAGTTTTAAGAAATTCAATAGCTTCGATTTTCCAGATAAGTTAAAAAAAATATTCGGAAAACATAGGTGATTCTACTTTAAATGTTTAAATATAAAGCAATAATGTATAATTAAATATTAAAAAATAAATTAAAATTAACCGATACATCTTAGAGATTTCTATACAATCAATTTGAAAACATAAGTATGGAAAATGAGCAGCAAATATTACAATGTTATTTCATTAGTAAAATACTTAAAAATGTAACTGTTAATATTATATTTTATTATAAGAAATTATTTATTTAAAATGAAATACATATATATGTTATGATATTTAAATTATACTTAACTGTTTTATTGTTGAACTTTTTTATTTAGTATTTACACAGAATACATACGATTTAGATTTTTATAAATTTATTATTACTTTCTTGATTCTTACAATAAACATTTTATTTTATTTCTCGCTTATAAGGACGATTGTATATACCTACTTTCATAAGTTTTAAAAAGCAACAATTTGACGTCTAAATAAAAGATTCGAATAACCTTAGTTGTTTATTAGAATTTTATTTAAATTAAATATAATTTAACAGAAAAAATTAATTAATTTAAGAAATACATACCATATTATTATTTATAATAAATTATATTTATATATTTGCAATAGTGGCAAACATAAAGAACGCATATTTCTTAACATCATAGAAATTCTTTTACATAACATATGTATATACCTTTAAATTTTATTATATTTGAAAAAAAAAATTATAAGATCTTTTGTCATGGTAATATTAAAAACATAATTTAGTGTAACTTAAATTTTAAGGTGTTAATAAATTTGAATTAAAATATTTATCTTAATTAATTTTCTTTAATGGTTTCTATATTTTAAGGTTTCATCTAAAAAAATGAAAAAATGAAAATTTTTGTTCTCTTTACTTATTTTCTTATATAAAATAGAATAAAATATAATAATATAAAAGTCAATCATTTAATTGTTTCTAATAATATTGTTACTAATTGTAATTTTTTAAGATTTTATAGGCTAACCTTGAATGAAAATAATGGATTATAATGGATTTTAATAAAATATTGTTTAAACAAATAACTTATAAATTTGTTAATTTTTGTTTCATGTTCATTCTAAATACATACTCATCAAATTTTAAGTTTTTCTAACAAAAGCTCACTTCTAAGCTTGGGCAAGTTCTATTATTGGAAGTAATAAACTAAATTTTAAAAATTTTATTTAAATATTAATATTTTATTTAAATATATGAAATATTTTAAATTTTAATTCTTTTTCTCGGCATTACACTTTTTATGTTCTTGCGGTTAGAAACCTTTACAAGTAATATTCATAATCTTGTTTTATTTAATTCCTTAAAGTAATAATAAAATAATGAAAATCAAACAAGTTAGGCGTTTGCAAATAGTAGCAAGTATTTTTTCCAAATATCTATACATTTTAAGAGTATACTTTATTAGGACCAATCTGTAGGTCCTAATAAAAGTATAGTTTATTAGTATAGTTTATTAGGACCTACAGATTGATTTACAACTTATTTAAGCAAATTTTCATTTTGAAACAATTATTTCAAATTAATCTATATAACGCTTTGCACAAAATGACACAACGGCCTAAGCGAGTTTGATTCTCATTACTGTAAAAGTAATATATAATAAAATATAATAAAAATGCGTAAGAAGGTTTGCCAAAAAAAACAAAAAAAAAACAGACTTAAAGAAATAATTATACACATTTAGAGATTTAATTAGTTTAGCCACATATTTTTTTTTTTTATCAAAAAAGCTCTAAATAATTAAAATTATCGTTTTGTGATATGAATTATTAATGTTTAAGCTTTAATAAAATTGTTGTTCAATTTTTTATCTTTTTTTTTTGTATTTATTAAAACTGACCCTATAAACGCTTCCTTTACGCACTTATGTTAATCTGCTTAAGTTTATGAGACTTAAGTTTATGATTTCATATTGACTTAATAACCAGAAATTGAATATAAACTCGACAGTAGCTTTAGTTTGTAATTTAAAAAGAATAAAATAAATTGTATACATCTAGTTTTTATTAACAAAGAAATGTTTCGCTCTATTTTAGTACAGACATATAATTTATATATTTTTATTCTGCATACTTATTTAAATCTAAAATATTTGAGCATGTAGCACACATACCTAAATTAAGAAAAGAATTTAATTAAATATATATTATTTACATTAATTATATGGGAGAGTTTATTAATATTTAAAATTTTATTGAATTAAAATACGTAAAAAAATTAAAAGAAAATCAAGATAACATATGGAAGCAACTGCAACTAGACATAAACCTCTTAGAAAGTAAATTATATTCAAATTAATGTTTTATACCCTCTCAATATATACGTAAAGCGTTATTCATAGGAAAATCAATAAGATAATCAATAATGAATAATGTTTCTAGTCTAGCAGAGTATCGTCTTTAAATTTTCGTACACTATTAAAAGCTGTGAGTTAATTGTGCGTATATAATGGTATGAAATTGGAAAACTTTACAAACTTTGTTGTAATATATACAATTATTAAAACATATAAAGACCAACTAAGTTTCCAAATATTTTAAACTATTGTGAGGAATAGGCAACTACCTAAAATGAGGTAGGTAATTACGACAAATCTGTTATTAAAATATGATTGAAAATAAAAAAAAAAAAAATTTCAATTTGAATTCAAAAAAATTTAGGACTTCCAATATGTTGTCTATGTTTTTCATTATAGAGAAAACTTTTAAGGAATTTCATTTGGATTTGTTTAGAATGTATAAATGGATGTAGAATTGTCTAAACATATAGACAGAATTGAAAACTATTAAAACGAATTTTGTAATCTACTAATAACAACTAGAACTAATTTTTTGGAGAGAAGAAAAAGGAACAAAAGAAAGAAAACATAACTCAGCATACCTTTGTATTTAGAGTTTTTCAGTGTTATCCAAAATTCAGCGTCTATATTTGCCAGTTGTAGACGGACCACTTCCATTAGTCATAGGTTTAGGCACCGGTCCAGGACCAGCAGATTTTCCATTAGGGGAACCTGCATTATACCCACCATAGCCAGGAGCTGACGGTATCTGCATGTTATCTAAAATTGAAAAATTATGAATATTAAAATTGTATATTCTTATAAATATATAAATATAGGTATCTATAAAACAAATTTTTAAATTCAAATCAAAAAATTGCTTACTGTATGTATTATTGGAATTTGGTGGTGCACTATAGGGATCCATGCGGTTCGAACTCATATTACTTTGATGTTTAGTGGGGCCACCGCCATAATTTTGCTGGTAACCGGTACCGAAATTCGGCGGAGGCACCTGTGGCTGGACTGGAGGTGGAGGTCCAGCCACTGGTGGTTGTACTCCGGGGGGTGCAACTGCTGGCTGCTGCCAATTAGGTGGCGGCTGAGTACCGGGCGGTGGCATTTGATTTGGTGGAGGCATAGGACCAGGTGGTACAGTTGGAGGTGGGCCACCCACCCACTGGTTATTATTCCAAGCTGCTGGTGGTGGCGGTTGGGGAGCGCCAGGTGGTTGAGGGGGTGCGTTCCAGGTATTTGGTGCTGGTGGATAATTCCAATTGGACATTTGTTGATGCTGTGGTGGTGGTGGGGGTATGGGTGGCTGTTGATAACCGCCGTAATTTTGCGGTGGCATAGGTGCCGATGGCCCCCATTGATTATAATTTGGAGGTGGGCCTTCATTGTACGGAGGCATTTGTTGATAAGGTGCCTTTTGAGGTCTATTATTCCTTTGATAACCTCTCATATTCATATTATTATCCTGTTGATCCATATTATTACCGTCACCTCTCTGATGTAAAGCATTCTTCTTTTGTAATTCTTTACTGTAAATTGATTTTTTCACATCCACCACTACATATTTTATAGAATGATTTTTTTGCACTGCAGAGATAATTTAAAACAATCAAATGTTAAAGATAACAATGACAAGATAATTTAATATTAAAATTTGAATTCTCCTTATAGTATTCGATAATATTCGCCAAAACTTTAAATTAATTGCTTCAGTACTTAGCTATTTCTTAAAATTTAAATCAAACTAAAACGATACAAAATACACCTGTGCTAAAAATTAAAAATGTAATCATCAAACTTTCTACAAAACTACGATATGTCTGAAACCTACATTTACCAAACTTCTAAAGAAAATTTGCTAAATATAATGCCGCTTTTATAGACCTTTGAGCTATTTATAAAAAGTGATGGGTGAGAAGAGTTATGTCGCCGAAGTCTAGTAGGTTGTGTTGGCTTATTATACGTTAAGCCACGGTTCAAACCTTAGGTCAGATATCAAAATGAAATATGAAAAATATTTCTTTCCGATTTCTGGCAAAATCTCTGAGAATAAATCAACTTTTTGTCGTTGGGAGTCGACTTTAAACTGCATGTTCCGCCACTTATGTATAAAATTAACACATAAAACATGTGTGGTGTTGTTATCCTGACCGAAAGGTTATGTTTCAATTAGTACCATAAATTGCGATGTCGCACTTTTTCCCATGATTAAAATTTATTTTTAACATTTGTCTAAATAAATACTATTAATACCAGCTATATAAGCTATTAATTTTTTTTCAGAAGCAGTAACAATAATAGAAAGGTTTTGACAAAATTGCATCGACTTTATAGAATAATGAAAATTAACGCAAGCAATGATTCATTTTTGTTCTATTTACACTACTGAAAAGGTATATGGAAATTTGTTTAAGTAAATGGACTTACATATAGCTTTGTCGACAGCATCATAGTCATCATATTCGACAAATGCAAACCCACGCCTTTTGCCCGTACTTTTATCGCTTAGAATTTTCACCGATACCACTTTCCCAAATTTTGAGAAATATTCTTTTAGACAGCTATCATCATGATTATCCTTAAGACCACCCACAAAAAGCTTTTTAACTGATACACTTTTATTGTCTTGTGCCTCACGTTCTGGGCGCGGTAGGGCACGTTTAGCTTCAACTGTTCTATTAATATGACACAAATTTATATATTATTTAATAAACAAAATTTAAGCAATCCTTGAAATACTTACTTGCCATCAATAACATGAGGACGATTCTCTTGGGCCTTATCTACCATACACGATTTTGTGTAGGTTATAAAACCGAAACCTCTTGATCTCTTGGTATTTTGATCTTTCATTACAACTACATCTACCACTTTACCCCATTGACTGTAAAAGTTTCTAAGACTATCTTCAGTGGTATAGGGAGCCAAACCACCGATAAATAGTTTTCTTAAATGTTCAAGTTCACTGATATCCTATTCATATATGAAATATAAAATATAAATTTTAACTGAAGAAACTTCCACACATATTTGTGAATGCGTGTCCTTGCTACTTACATCATCTTTGGATTCTACAAATTCTACCGATTCCTCACTACCACCACCATTCTTTTCTAGTTTAATTTCAGACATTTCTTTCCTTTCCTGTTTATTTATGGACTGCAATTTAACCTTTCAATATTTAATTTTATTAAAGTAATAAGGACGACTCAACATAAAGTTGAAAAAATTCTGTATCTATTTTTACCACAGCTAACTCGAGAGAAAAAATTAACGAATACATACATTTGATAAATTTTATAATGGCGTCTTCCATAAAGTTGCCAGATGTAAAAATTTTCTGAAAATATGTGTAAGCATTGTGATTTCATAAGATAGCAATTTATGTATTGAGAAATTATTATGAATGAAAATTTCTAAAAGCAGAGAAAATATTTTCATAATAATAAGATACAAAACGAAATGATTACTTTAATAGATAATACTGTTCAATAATACAGTTTACCTAACCTATAGATCGGGTTACATAGACGTAATTGTATAAATATATCAGTTATTCTCACAACTATAACAAGTATTACATCAATACAAAAACAACAGGCATTTTGTTCTTGTAAGTTCGGCGCTAAAATGTCAAAATCAAATAAAATTTGACATTTCAGAATCCAAGAAGCTATTTGACATACTTTTTTCATAAAAACCGCTAACTTCTGATGTGTGTCAATAATAGAGGTGGTAACCTCTTTTAACAGCTGTGTGTTTTGTTATTAAGTTCGTGAGGCGGAAAATTGTGTTTAAAAATAGTATTGTAAAGTTTATTAAAATAAATACATAGTGTGTTAATCAACAAAATATTGTGTTTATAATACGAAAAAAAAAGAAAAAGTAAGCTATTTTGATCAACATTTTTGTGTAAGGTATTGTATATTAACAAAAGAAGTTGTTATCAAATACTCTTATGGCAATTAAATTCCACAAATATGCAAACATTAACACTAGATTTTCTTAACTGGTTAAATAAGCTGTTTCTATTAATGACTATAGTAACTGAAAAGCTTCAGAAACTACTTAAATGGTTAATATTTCTGTTTGGTTCGACTCCGAATTCTTAAAATACTTGGGTGTTGTTCAAAAATGTTATAGCAAGTCTTTGATGATAGAACACTTTCCCTTAGAAAAACTTCCGCTAGAAACAGATTTCGCTGGGCTGACAATCCTTGGCCGATGAGTAATCGGGTCGTTCCGGAGCATAGATCCGATTGTCGTGGGAACACTTATTGTAGTGTTGTTCACTTGAAAATGCCCAATACCTCTACGGGAGTATTTAGGCAGTCGCACAAGTCATACTACTACATGTGATGTTTTTTACAGACGTAAAGTCGTATCGTATCGTTTACATTGGTTTCAGCAAAGATTTAACTAAATCAGACAGTTGATCCCAGATCAATCCCTTGTGGAAAAAGGTCTTATATTTTATGCGCTATCCTTACTGCACTTAATTTATTTTACCCAAAGCGTCCATAATTCCTAGGTTTTACTGTGTGAAAACATCTTAACAATTGACTTGAGTTCATAAAGATTAAAAATTATTCAGGCATAAAAGATGTAAAATGCAAAATTAAAACCCAACGTTAATATATTCCAAAACTGTATCGGTTTGTAGTGTAAAAATATACACCATATATTTCCTTTTTTAAATTATAAAAAAAATTTTGTTTTATTTTCAAGTAGAAATTCTTAAATTATTGAAATCATAATTTCTGTATCGCGTATAAAGTGTTTAATTAAAAATTTTAATATTATTTTTTAATTGTTTTGATGTTAACACGAGTTAATAAGTTTATTAAAATTACAATTGCTACCATTGCCAGTGACTCCACCTCCGTTACAAAAACTGTTGGCGCTAGCAGCATTGCTATCGTTATAATTGTTATAGGGATTCATACTCGCATTATTTGTTGGATTTATACGCGGATCCTCCCCTTTTTTGGATGACGACAATGTTGAAGTATGAGGCTCATGTTGATGTAGTGGCAAAGGTCCATTTGCTGCAGTATTTGGCTGTGCTATCGTTGTAGCACTCAAATGTTGTTGTTGTGCTGGTTGAGTATAAAAATTCTGTTGTAAATTTGTTATCATTGTAGCCGTTGGTGTTGGTGGATATGTTGGTGTATGATGTCCCATTATGGAATTCATAAAACCATTGGCCACTACAAAGTTTCTAAAAATAAATAAAAATTATAGAAACAAAATGAGCAATAAAACAATTGGAAAATCATTAAATAATTAGTGGAAGATAAGATTAGATAAGGATGACATTTATGTTGCCTTTTTTCAGTTTCCTTAACGTATTTATAGTTTAATGGAATATTTGTGCCAGTAAATGTCGTAAAATTCAAATTCGTGTTAATTTAATTACGTTCGTTCATCACATTTTCTCTGTGTCCTGTAAAAGTTTTTTGTTTTTTTACTGCTTAATTTTACTTCCGTTTGTTTTCTGCTTTATTGGCTTTACGAACAGGAGAAAGTAATAAAAAACGAAAGTGTATTGGGTAACAAGACTTACCCGTCAAACAGATCCTACTTGACTTATAACTACTATGGGGCTGAAAAAAATTATCGTTTGTAAGTTTTATTTTCGAAACGTAGAACATTACATACTATACGAATAGTTTGATAATAGTTTATTGAACTAGTTTTAATAGTAATTTTATAACTTTGCAGCTGGACATGCATGAGTCTGGTCAAAGTTGAAAGTCTATAAGTTATATATGGATTTTAAATCGTACTTATAAGATGGCTCTGGAACTTATGAATATTTAAAGTGGTCGCGTTTTTGGTGTTTTCAGTGAAATTGTACACCTTTGAACCAAAAAAATTGAGAACGTTAATGAAAGTCAAACATTTAAAAATAAGAGGAGTTTGTAAAATCATTTAATGTATTGTGGTAGTCCTAAAATAACTGTTGATTCCTAGGTCACTTGCGTGGTACTATACAGATCTCAAAATAGAAAATAATTATCTGAATTGCATCAATAAAAAACTCATCGAGATTATTTTTGTACATTATTTACACAAAAAGTTAAACATACATACATTTATTCTCCTGTATTTTAGTCTATTTCCTTAGTATTTGGAGTTAGTCAATCATTTCTTTTAGAGAAAATTCATACATTAATTGCACTCATTAATTGCACTCGTAAGAGGATTGCCATATATACAGCACACAATTTATCAAAGACCACAATCCGAGTGTTAATAAAACCTGAGAGTTACTAAAATTGCCATCAAATATCGTTCGGAGACGACTGTAAGTCCCGCCACTCATGTATAAAATTAACGAACACAATATAAGTGGTGTGAGAAGCTGGGCTGCAATCTTGAGTGAAGGGTTGTAATGACTAATTATGTATATGTTTAAAATTTTAATTAAAGCGGAAAATATTTTTGTAAATCGACGTAAAACTCTGCTTGGTTTCTGTAAGTCCCGTATAACCTTTGACACTTGTATCCGCTTTGGTAAGAATTAGTTCATGTGAATAATTCAATTCAGCTCAAGGGAGTTTAAATATTCCATAAAATATCTTGTAGCCAGACAATTTTGTGGCAATAATTAATTATATAAATTATTATACCATTTAGATTTAGTAATTATATTATTTGCATGTTAATTGTGACAATATTTTTACTAACCTGTATTGCTGATCAATTTGAGCCTTTTCAATGCGTTTATCTTTCGCACGGCGATTCTGGAACCATATTTTTATTTGAGTCTCTGAAAGACCCAATGATTCAGCTAATTCAAAACGTTTGCTGCGTGATATATACTCATTACGATGAAATTCAACCTCCAAACGCAGTGTCTGTTCATTACTAAACGTGGTGCGTTGACGACGTTGTCTACCTTCTTTGCGGCGGCGACGAGCCACTAAAATATTACATACAAAATAATATATTTTGAAAAATAAATTTTTGAAATTTTTTGTAGAATATTAAAATTAAAAAGGAACTGTAACAATTAATTATCATAAACAAGCAATTAAAGATTTTGTAAAAATTGAATCAAAAAAAGAAATATCTTTCTTCCCCTCTGGAAATATAAAAAAACTGTTTATAATTTTTAATGCCTCTTAAACACGCATTAAAATTATTTAATAAAGATATCAGTGAAACACTAATCTTTTATTATTGAAATAATGGTTTAAAAACACTTGAGACTACATACATATGTACATACAAATAAAATATTAATATCCTTTATGTTCAATTCTGATTATACCCCTCGTTAAATTCTAATATAAAGTGTTGCGTGTGAATAAAAAAATGGTTAATAATTAATTAGAGACCCCAAGAAAAAAATGCTCAAAGGATGGACAGACAATTATGGTCATGTAAATATTTGTTGATTTGTATTATGAAGTAGTATTATCTGATGTATACATTCCATTTAACACTTGTTAATTGAATAATAATCAGCCAATGTACAAAAAGAAAACAATCCTCCCACAATTCTTTACTGCCAAAGCAAAATATGAAATCTTTTACTGATCCGGGAATTTTCACACAATACTGACATCTGTGCTTTCTGTTGTCTGTCGTAATTTTTGTTCTATTGTTCGTGTAGCGTTTCATATGCTTGTCTAGGCAATTTGAAAACAATAATTTTTTTGCTAGAAGCATTATGAAGAAAGAATATCTTTTTTTATAACAACGCTTTTGCATTCTTGGCTGAAAAAAAAATTCGTAAATACTAAAAAATTTTTGAAGCATAAAATATAAATTAAAAAGTTGCTATAAGGGTCTGGAAAAGTCCTCATTTGTATTCTTTAATATTTTTTTTTTTTGATTTAGGAAAACAGAATTTAAAGTAATGAAAATGAATATATCCTTATTATTTACTTAAATAAATCCAAATAAATAAAAGATACATACAAGGGTTGTGCTAAAAATTAAATAAATGAAAATAATGGTTATACAACGACTCCTTACTCTACATTTGCTAACAGAAAAATGTCAAAGAGTGCCTTATTAAGTGAGAAATTGCTTATAAGCTGCTCTTACGACAGCAGATATATTACCGTGATGTATTTGTAGTATTTGTAACACTATTCGCAAAAGTTTTGTAACTACAAGGTAATAATGCTTATCCACTAAACGTTGTACTAAGGACTTCCGAACTTTGACAATAGTTAACGGCCATCTTGTTAGAGTAATATCATAGAAATTAGCTGTCATTTATTCAGTGTGTTTTGCTAAATCACAATGGACAATAAACAACAACTTGGATGCTGAACCTAATTTTTATTGAGAAAACTTCTTTAGCGAAGAGGTACATTTGTGGTTGATTGGTTACGTGAACAATAAAATTTGTCGAATTTGGTAGGATATATGAGATCCAAGAGCATGTTTTCCATTTCAAAAGACTTCTGTTTGGTAAATTTTGATATGCCAGCATCATCAATAAATTTTTCCTTGAAAACGATACAACGATTCTTTGAAAACGATACAACGATACATGATACAAACTTTTTTTGGCCTGAATTGAATAATCTGCACACCAAGACATATTGTTCCAACAGGACGAAACTATGTATGTGCCATAGACCTCATGACATATTGATTTGATGCCATGGCTATTTCATTTAGAAGGAATGAGAACTTCATACTATATTACCCTGTTAGATAACATAAGCCATGCCATCGGTCAAATTTTAATTGATTCACTTAGACTCATGGAAAATTGAACAATAGCGCTACACTCAGAGAATCCTCTCATCATTTCTTTACACATAAGCTTAAAGAGAGAAAGTCGAAAATGTCCTCTTTGTTAATGTCAATGTTGCATTTAAAATGAAGGTATTAAAACAGAAATGCCACTCTATTGTTCCTGCCTCATTTCTGTTTCTAATAAACGCTGTTCCACTTTGACTGCTTTTTGATCTTTCTCTAATCATTTAATTCAAGCTTTCTTTTGTTTCTTTCAGTTCACTTTTTTCGCACCAAATATTTCTATTATTTCTATTTCTATTCTATTTTTTTTTTCTTGAAAGTCATTCAGAAATCAAATTTCATACTTGTTTTTGTGCCAAGTATAGTTCTAAACTTCAATGAATATTTTATCACAGGTCCAGGAGTTTGGAAATGCTTGGAAACTATTGAATAATTACGATATATTACAGCCGAAAATCTCTGTTTAGAGCAATTAATGGGCTGGTGTAATCCGTAGTCCATAAGTCTTTGCACTTAATATATGGAAGGTGTTTAGTTAAAAACAGATGTCGAACTGATATACTTCGACCAAGCATGATCCATTGTTGTACAACAGAGATTTATTTTCCCTAGTCCTAAAATCACTCAAACTCTCCGTTTAAACTTCTTTAACTTTCAACATCTGTCCTTGACAGATTATTGCGTAGGTGGGAAGCTAAAGTGCTTGCTTATCAATAGCCATCATTGTATTGCCTATTATATGCGGATTTTATAGGTTTCCAATACAGAAAATTTCCCCTCATGGACGAATCGTATTTCAATTACATACATACATAATTGGCCATTACAACTCTTCAGTCAGGATTATGGATTAGTTTCAAACACACCTTATATTGTGTGTGTTAATTTTTAACATGAGTGGCGAGACCTACAGTTTAAAGTCGACTCCAAGCGAGAGATTTTTGAGAAGCTTTTCATGGCCGCCGAGAAATATTTTTTATATTTCGTTTTTCATGTCTGATTCTGGGATTCGAATCCTGGCCTTTCGTCTAATAAGCCAACACACTACTACTAGACTACGGCGACTTCGTATTTCAATTACGGTTCAGTATTAATTAAAAAAAAGGAATTTTAACGACAGTTGTTGGCTGATAAGGTATATCATCCTCCACAGGGCCCTGCGTACCAGTAAAGTAATCACCTGGTTAGCAGGAAAACTTGATTAATGAAACCGAATATAGGCAACGAAAAGAGCAACCGATAACCAAATAAGAAGATGGGGAAGATGCCTTGTGCTTGTTTCTCAAAACAAATAGAAGTAATAAATGTCATTGAAATACATAACTAGTCCAATAAAAGCAGTAGTAACTAAGCAAATAAAAATTAACCCCTCAGGTGTTCTGATTTTGATAAAAAAAAAACAAGCTTGTTTAAGTTTTTCAAACAAATCACCAAAAATTAACAATTGGTAATATTATACTCCTTATTGTGTACCATACAATATAATTTGACTTTTTTGCCATTCTGTTTCATTTACATATACACGTTTACATATTTGTTGTACATATGTATGTATATTACAAATCCTGAAAAGTTTAAGTTTTTTAGGTTTCCTTTTCAGATCAATTACAATGTTAATTTTTTCCTAATGATTTGCGTTAACCGTTTTTTTTTCCAATACAACATAACAACTGAAAATCCTTTTTTAATACAAATCTTGACTAACAGGTTTTACCACACTATACCCATCCAATATTAAGTGAAATAACCACAACAGCAACAAGAAAGAAAAAAAAAACGTTTTACACTTGACTTAATCCACATGAACATAATTTTTTCATTGTTCTTCCGATTATAGTTTTTTCGAACGCACTTTTTTGTTTTGAAATTTGATATCTTTATTGTAGAACATAATTTGTTTTCTTAATATTTGTGTTTTTTTTTTCGCCGGAACTAAATTTTTTCATTATCTTTATTTTTTTTTTAATTTGCATATGAATTTTCTTATCCTTTTTTTTAACTGCTTAACACCTGTGAGTTGTGAGAATTTTATTAAGTTTTTTGGAGGAATAGAATCAGTGTAGTGAAAAAAATATGTTAATATTGTTTTTATTTATTTTTAAAGGTATGTATCCTGTTTTAACGAAAACTAGTTCAAGGAATTTAATTCTACAAACTGGCAAAGCCTTTGGTTCTCAAATTTTACGTTACTCCAATGAAAGTTCGAATAATATTGAGGTAAGTTTCAATTATAAAGTTTCTATAATTTAATTAAAAAAAAATATCTTTATATTTAAAAGGAGAGTACTTCATGCGGTTAGCGCTTCACAAGTAATTTTTTTTTTGTGAAGGAGTTTTGAAATTACCTCATTTTTTAATGTTTGTTGATTGAAAATGCAGATTACAGATTATTACAGATTATTTCATGCAAATGCTGTCCGCCGCTACGCGATGTGCTCCAATATTGGCATACTTTTTCCATCATTTCGGCCAGTATTTCACATAAGTTGGAGTATTGTCTTCCAAAAATGAAATTTTGTGTGGTTTGTGTTTGTATACGATAAAATTCGGGCTTCTCCAGAAAATGTAGCCTAGTGCGGTCAAAACACACGAGTTGGCAGCCAATGGACTGCATCAAAATGTTAGCTTAATTGCATATCATACTTGCCTCTCAATAGATTTCTGATAGATATGCATAATCAAATCCAGTTTTTCCATTTTGGGTAGAACAATGTCCGCATGGTATCTTACTCCATTGATGGCAAAGTTGTGATTTTCCTCATTCTTGATGAAGTACAGTACAATGATGCCGCAATAGCACAAACCGTACCAAACAGTACAATTTTTAGCTCTTGATTTAAAATCGGCAATCATTGATACCTTTTAGAGAGAAATTTTCGTGAGAGAAGTTTGCTAGTCTATTCGTGGTGGAATGACAAACTTTATTGAGCAGTTTTGACATTGCCATAGGTCGCGAACCTTTTTTATACTTCACAAATTGGAATTAAAAAACCAAACTGCCATCTTCTGATCATTGACATTTAACCAGTTTTAAGGTTCTCATGTTCTATTGTTAAAGATGTTTAAACCCTTCAACAGATTTTATGGTGTGGACTATCTTCTGTAAAGGCATTCGAAATCTTTCAGAAGCTTTTAATTCGCCCCTAAAGGTCGAGTTGCGTATAAATCTTCCTAATGGTCAGTTAACACATTTAGTGAAACTTATTTCCAGTATCTAAGAGAAAGAATTGCAAGGGCTATCTTTTGAAAATCTACAATTTTACTGGATGTACCTTAAATTAAATATTTCTAATCCAATATGTAACTAATTTTAGGTTGGCTACAAATTTCATTTAAATTCTATGGGTGGACATATGCAAGACACTAAAGTGGAGAACAGTTGTTAAAGAAATTTAAAGCCCACTGAATGAACAACTTTTTTAAATACCATTTGAATTCATTTAAATAATTAACAATCAAATAAATTTACAGCCCGTATAAGCCTAAACCGAGAGATGTCACGATAAGTTGAATGACTCATATAAGAGAGCATTTCAATAAAGACAAAATGAACAAGTCTTCAGCGGAAAGTGAGTGCAAAAAAACATTTTTATTCTCTAGGTGTTGAAAAAAACTAAGCTTTTCCTAATCAATTCCACAATTTATACTTACATACATAATATGTATATATATGTTATATTTTGTTATATCTGGAAGGATTAAAGTATTGTTATAGATATATGTATGTGTAAGTATGTCATTTTAACACAACTGGAAAATGTTGAAATACCTCGAGTAACAGAAAAGATCAAATTCATATATTAAAAATAGTAAAATATCACTCCGGCTGAGAATTATCCCGTCAAAATGATTTCATTATTTTTGACAACTTGTATATAAAGCAAAGTATTTTGCCTTTTGTTTGAAATATGAAAACTTAAGTTAAAGTTCAAGCCGCTTTATATAATTTTTATTTATATTTAAAATCTTGATCCTAGCTTTAAATACTGATTTTAATAATAATAAAAGAGTTACAATATAAATTAATGCAGAAAGTTAACTAAACTAAGAAAATAATTATTAAACGAATCGATTAAGTGCAATTAAAAATGTTTAATTATCTCCTAATTTCAGCTACCGCCAGAACCCACCACTTGCTGTATGTCCGGCTGTCCCAATTGTGTATGGATCGAATATGCCGAAACGATTGCTAAACTTTTAGATGGAAATTGTGAACAGGCGCGTCAATTAGTTTTAAATAAAATTCAAGATCCAAATTTAAAAATGTTTTTAGCTATTGAATTAAGAAGTATTCAATACAATATGGAACAAAAGAAAAAATCACCGGATTCCAATGTAGAACAAGATGTGACAAAATAGGTATTTTCAACTTCATTCATTTGAGAACTTGTACAGTAGATTATTAAATTAGTTTGTAATTAAGTTGCATGAAGTAGAGAATTCGTACTGAATAATTAGTCAAGAATGTAGTTATTACTTTAATATTATTAATAATTAAATTTAAATGTTAATTATTATTTAAATTAGAAAACATTCAATAAATTCCTAATGTTATTTAATGTTATGAAAAGTATTTGTCATCTAATCTACGACATTGACGATAATTATTCCTTGACTGGAGAATTTTGATTCTCGTATGTCTATAATGATAATTTTCTATAATAATGACAATTTTTGTGACGTTTTAAATTCGGACCAAATAATAACACCATGTTGGTGCTGTACTTCTAACTTCTTTTTGTATTTGAGTTTAAAAAATTTTTTATACACGTTTTAGCTTCGGGACAATTGAAATGGTGCTTACTTTACTCCATAATT
This sequence comes from Sarcophaga bullata, assembly GCA_005959815.1. Classification (NCBI taxonomy): domain Eukaryota; kingdom Metazoa; phylum Arthropoda; class Insecta; order Diptera; family Sarcophagidae; genus Sarcophaga; species Sarcophaga bullata. The sequence goes on from QOCX01000162.1 coordinate 322,475, forward strand.
TTCAACAGTTTAATTTAAATATAATTTTAATTCAATCTTTCAATATTTGTAAGCACGACGTAAAATGAGATATTGGTGTACATCGAATAATACTTACAAAAGGCTGTTAATCCTGCTGAAAAGGGGGTTTCATTTGGAAAACCGAAGGGTAAACCAACAAATGTTGAACCCAAAACGTTATTTAAGTCCGGTTTACAGCAGTCCTGTACTGTATATGAGCTCTTAAATGATGTGCAAATATTATTATCCACTCTATAAGGGAAATAGAAAAAATGTTTAAAACACCGTTTTTTCTCCACACTAAAACATCCACACACACACACCTTTCATCACTTATCGATATATCCGGTGATGATGTACTACCGCCACCATCACTTTGATAATTTGTATCACATATTGGTGAGGCCGAATGTGGCATTTGTGTAAAGGGAGTACCATTCGCTATTAAATTATTGGCCGTCGGAGTGTCACTTCGATTTTCACTAATATTATTCACGGTATTATTATTGCCGCTATTTTCGAGATGACCGTAAATACGTGCAAAAAATTGACGCGGCGAGGAGGGTCGCATTTGAGTTTTACCGTTAATTGCTGTGGAATTGTTTAAATAATGCCCGTTGTGATGACTTTGGGTTTGAGTATTTAAGGGCAACATTTTCTATCCTTAGAATTTAAAATTTTTAGTCCGTTAAAACTGGATGTACGTTTTCTTAAACGGAACGACAACGAATAATTTGATTCAAGCTTTTCTGAGCTAGGGTGTGATTAACGAGCAGGATTATTTTCATAAGTTTATATCCTTTTGTTTTAACTTCCGTATGCACAAAAACGTTAACTCTTAAGCAAGCGAATTTTAATTTTTCTACCGGCACACACTTTAAATTGTTATGACCAAAGTCGAAATGATAATGATAACTAACTGAGACACCCTCTTTCGTTAATGTCTGATGCAACAATGCGTAAATTATCCTTATTATCCTTGTTAATAGAGTGGTCAAGCAATGTTTTTGTTTTTAAAACTACCACAGCAACAATGTGGATATCAAAAACTATGTATGTATGTGAGGAACTATCGTTTTGGGTATTGGTAAATAATTTTCATTGTGTTAACGTTACTCTCTTATGTATAAAAATTGAGAAAAGAGAAAAAGAAAAAAAATTGGTATTATTCTGCTTTCCTTTGAAAAGCTCTTTAGAGCAGACAAACTAACGTTAAATTTGTATCCAATTTCATGGCTTATAAAAATATCCTTTATAATAAACATTTAAAACTACTAAAAGGGAACTAAACTCTGAAAAGGATAACTTTGGCTGGTGGGTGTTTTAAATTGTCTCATCACCTCTCATAGTGACAAGTGAGAACCTTAGGTGCTTGTAAGGGATACGCTTATGTACTGATGACGGTTTTCTATTGGTCAATGCCACGCTTTAGAAGTAAACAACCCCTAACGCGTGCCATAAATAATTGTGTACTTAAAGAAATTTATTGTTTAGTTTGTTAATCTGAGGTTCTTTAGCTCTATTCTTATTACGAAGTTGTTTAATGCAATTTGTTAATTTGCTGAATATATTGAAATATTTTTCAAATAAAATAATAAAAACTCTTACAAATAGCTGCCTTAGTTGAAGAATTATTCCATTATATAAAATCTATAATAACACCTGTAGTGGTAAAGGGTAGTGTAACTATAAAGCATGATGTTAATTGTCACACTTTAGCGCCAAGTTTTCTAACCAAATTAATTAAAATTTTGGGTGTTTCAGTGTTTGACAAATTAAACCATGGATAGTTTCCCAATTGAGCAGAGTGTTAAGTTTGTTGAAGTCTTTTACGAAAATGGACTTTGAAATCAAAATGTATTTCCTGCACTTCGCGATTTTTTGGGCAGCATGATCGATCAAATGTGTCCATATTCAAAACAGGATCTGTAGGAAATGTAGCAATGTAAAGTCATCTACACACACACTCTCATCTCAGTAGATTCGTTGATAAGCTGAATTGCCGCATTTGGACAAATGAGAAGAGTAATTGTCGGAATGTCGATACATCCACAAAGAGTAACTGTTTGCTGCGGTTTATAGTCTGACAGTAGCACCAGGCCTTACTTCTTCAAAAATGTGATCGCCCAAGCAGTTACTGCGAATAGTGTTTGCTATCGCGAGTTAATAACGGACTTCATTTGTCTAGAAACTGAGGAAATGTACATGGACGATATATGGTTCCAATACAATGTCACCAGTTGCCACACAGCCAACGAAGCAAGAGAAATTCAATGGCTGTGTTATCCGTTCTGAGTTCAATGACTGTATTTGTCCGCCACGATCATGTGATTTGACACTGTTGGATATCAGTAAACCAAGAACAATTCAAGACCTAAAGGATGAGGCTATTCGGTATATTAACGACAGTTTCAGAATAATGGAAAATATGGAGCATTAGAGCACGGAAGGCGTAGCAAACATTTAGCCACGATTTAATTGCCAGAGGTCCTTCTGTCATCAATTCAAGTTATAATATGATTAGCTCGGAAAAACTTTCTTAATTTTGAATATGGATTACCTATCAAATTTCTAACAGTGTAAGTTTACATATGTACTAAACAATTGTAGCTATTAAGGGTTGTTGAAGACAATTAAGTTATTTAAAAAGTCTCTTTAACTCCGCCTTACATACAAAAATAAGGGTTAATCTGCAATGGGCGGAAATGCAATTATACAGACGTTTAAAGCAAAAAAGAAAATCAAATGCAAATTAAAATGTTCAGCATAAAAAACATTATGTTTCCTAAAGGATGTTTTCAGAAGTGGAGAAGAACATTTTTTAAAAAAGCAGGAGTTAATATGATTGTTAGTCACATGTGCGTGTAGTCCTCGACTGGCATCACAGAGATGCATCCAGTGTCACGCACAGGTTCACGAGCCTTATTTAACCGCTTTAATTGGTCATTACAACCCAAATAAATATTTTTTTCATATTTCGTTTTGATGTCTGACCTGGGATTTGAACCATGACCTCACACTATCTACTAGACTACGGCGACTTCAAGTTCTTTGAGGAACGTTTGTCTTGATGCCAGGTAGTCACAGAACTGTTATGTGTGCTCCTGCTTGTTGGGCTCCTTTAGTGCACAGTTGCGCGCTTAACATTCTCAAAAATGTAGACAATAACTCCAGTCATTTGTGCCTCTTCCTTGTTGACGTGATTGATTCAATACAACACATCAAGACTGCATTCAAGGCTAGACTTAACCGCTTTATAATAATTTAATCAATTACAATACTAAATCTGTGGATTGTAATATTGGAGTAGATCCGTATCCTAAGATATCCTTTTATATTGTTTAAAAATATCATTAACACGTTTACGCCGGCTCGTACCACCGGTGGCCCGCACTAGGCTGCCTTATCGCGCGGCGCGTACCTCCGGTGGCTTCCTAACTTTGAATTTAAATAAAACAAAATGAGTATGAGATATCATAGAAAATTTTCTTTTCGTTTGAAAGATTAATTGATGCCATTATTTATGGAATATAACATCGTTAAAGGTTCATCCAGCTTCTCTGGGTGAATAGCATTCGAAATATGCAATTTCACTTAAATCTGGCGACTTATTCGCATATACTTGTGACACAAAAAGAGTAACTGTATCAAATCGCATGGTTTCGGTGGTCAGTCATCATCACCTCTTTGTGTGATAACCATACTCTCACACTGTTCGCTGCTGAATAAATGACAATTAACTAGCTTCAAAAAAAGATTATAGAATGTGTGTAATAATAATGAAATAAAATGTAATAATTTTTTATTTTAATTTATCAATTTACGAGTCATTATATTTAAGATCTAGTGTTAAACATAAAATATCATTTTTATATTAAAAATTTAAATTCAACGATTTTAAGTTATTCGTAATGCAGACTTAAACCATACAATTGGTAGTGCAGTGCAAAATGGTAGTACATGTAGGCCGATAATGTCGCGCTTTTTTTTTTGATTAACGACAGTGGTGAATTTCATTTTTCAACACATCGAAGAAATCCAACATACACGAAACTCACCACACAGACGAAACCCACCACAACCGAGGAATCCAATAAACTGATAAACTCACCAAAAAAGTTATTTTTTTTGCACATAAAAAAGTTCCACCCGTCAGGACTGACCATCCATCTATAAAGTAGTAAGTAAGTAACTAACTAACAACACGCAACAGCTAACACACACCAGTCCAGTCTTCACACCCGAGGCACACAAACAAATACAATGAATTATATAATCAAAGAAAACACAATAGATTTTTGTATCAAAATTTTTAAATTTAACGGTTATTTTATTTGAAACACACTGTTTAAACAGTTACTTAAATAACATTTGAAACACCCTGGTTCTCTTGTAATCATTTTCTCTTCTTTTCAGAGTGCTCTCTTTCCCAATCAGCTGTCACAAACTAAAGAAATAAAGAAAACCAAAGAAAACAATTTAGTAAAGTCTTAACAAGGCTTTAGTAGCTGCGGTACTTTAGATACGAGATGGTTAAGTGACGGGTTTTGTAAGTGTTTTGACAAAAAGCTAAATGTTAAACGAAAGAAAAAATTTCACCATTGTGTAATTTTGAATATCAAAATAAAAAAAATAAAATCTCAATAACAAAATTATACACGTGTGCTAAAAAGTTTAAAATTTATTTGTACATAAAAAAGTATAACCGCAATACAACGATTAAATGAAATTTATGAAAAATAAAATCAATTGTAATATATTGTATAAATTATAAAATTACGGGGCATAAAAAGGGAAAGAAATCAAGTGCTGTGCATGTGAGAAAGTGAATTGCAAAACGAATTTTTTTATTTATTTTCTTTAACTTGAGGCAGAAGCAGAAGAATAAGAAAGAAAAAATGTCAAATATTCGCAGAAAATTACGTGTTTGGCCAAATGATTTCGTTTCACTTCGCAGCAGAAATGAAAAAGAACACAGTGAAGACGATGAGGAAGAAGTAAATAGTGAAAATAACGATAATAACAATATAAATAATATCAACAACAGTAGAAGCAGCAGCAGCAATAACAGCACCGCTACCACTAATACCAACACTACAGACAGCAGCGATAGCAGCAGCATTAGTGAAATTAACACTTACGATACAATGGCTGCCGCAAATAATAAGACATACGTCACAACAAGATCATTAAATTTAACCGGTCTTCATCCAAATATTGCTGCTGCTGCCGCTGCGGCTTTCGGCAGCACCACTGACGTTATTCAAAACGACGATGATGATGAAGTTACTGGGTAAGCATTATTTGTTTATAATCAATCTATAAAATTTAACTACACTCTCTCCATATACATGTGTATGTTTTATAATAAATTATTGTGTTATTAAGGGAAGATACGTATTGAAAGTGAACTTTTATTGTTTTTCTATTTCTATTTTGAGAATAAAACAATAAAAATTTCAATTGCAATAAGTAAATTTAAAATCAAAGAATACATTTAATATCACATTTAATTGGTGGTTAAATGACAAGTAACAACAAGAATAAAACATTTAATGCCGGTATTGACAACTAGCGTTTTTAATATACCAATTTTTGAATTCCGAAAATTTTTCGGTTTTGTGTATCGAATTAATTTGCAGAAAAAATTTTTATCACCCTTTTGAAGGGCTTACTCGAAATAAATTAAATAATAATTAACAAATCAATCAATTAAATATTAAATATAATCAATTAAATATTAAACAAATTGAAAAGTTGTCGGTACTCTCGAAGCTAATGATATAGTCACAATTAAATCTTAATGCCCTACTTTCTTATCCCTTCTATATTTTGCCTTTTCTTCTAATTTGAAGGGTCACATTGTACCAAGCGGTCTATAGATGAAGGCGTGAAATTATTCAACAAAGCATCACCCTTCCTAACCTAACCTTCATCCAACTATCGAGCTTCTTGGTTTTGCTAGTATTTTTAAAAATTTGCTTCCTCAGCAATTTTCTGATCATTCTGCTCCAGTTTCAAAATTTCATGCAACCAAAGTTAGATGCATTTTCCATTAATTCCGGAATAGAAACTAGCAAACTACTTTTAGACACAGCATACGTTCACATTATTTATATCGTAGACTCACTCCATTTTGTAATATTTTCCCCTTTCTTATGAAAAATGCCACCTATCAAACAAATATTCTTTTAAATAGGGCTGCCCGATAAATAGGTATTAGCACCATGTGGAAACAAGAGATTAAGCAATGCTTTTCTATTTTAAATAATTATCTTCTAAAATTTAATTCTTATATATCCAGGATAATTACAATAAGATGTTAAATTTCTCAAGAAATATTTTGTTACTCTAGATTTTAAAAGTCTAGATTCAATCTTTTCATAAAACAAAATTTACATATATGTTATGGTGTCTATTGAAATTGTTAACGCCGAAAGAAATAATTTTATTTATAAAACATTTCTTAAAAACCAACAAAGCAAAACGTAGAATGCATACTATTTTCATACATTATTTGTGTAAACAATCAATCAAAAACTATTAACATATTTGAATTTATTTAAGATGATTTTGTATGTCATGGTTGCAAAAATTTATCTAACAATTTAAACTTAAAAATAAAACCGTTGTTCATAAATTTACTCAGTTTTTGTTTTGCAAAATTAAAAACACTTTATTTTGAAACATTGAATTTGAATTGAATTATTTTTTGGTGATAACGTTTGTCTTGTTAACACGCAAAACAATATTTTGAATTAGATTGTTCTATAACAGAGTTGATACATCCACCGTTGGTGAAAACCATATAGGGTTTTACGATGTTCAGAAAGGATACCATAAGATGTTTACAGGTTTTTTTATTGGGTAATAATATGTTTAGAATAATTTTATTTTAGTATAAAGACTTCTGTAGATTTTTTATTGAATTGAACCTAGTTTCTCTGCTGTTGCTCCGGGAGAGTTGATAAACTGTAGAATGACTGAGCTCTATAGTCTGCTTAGAAGTTGTAGATATATTCCGGTCATTACCAACTTTCTTTTCTTGATAAACATCAATCACCTAATGATAACCGATCTCCTTTATAATAAAGGATTTTTATTGCTTCAATTTCCTTGGAGCATAATCCCGAAACTAGTTTGTTTGAATGTAAACAAATGTCATATATTTCGCTAATCCTATTTTACTTTAGCAGTTTATTTATGACAACTTAATGTGGAAAGTCAATTATTTCATATTGACGATTTCTTGCATGATGCTTTTTTAAGACAAAGTTGAATTAACAACACTAATTATAGTAGTTTAAATCAGAATTGCCATTTGCCAAGTTTTCCCCCTTTTTTTCCAAGTTTTTTGGTAGGCGAAAATTTTTTAATTAAATCTGTTTTCTAACAAAACCATTTCTTTTAATAAAAATCAATTTTAATTTTCAATAATTCAATAATTATAACGAAATTTTTTAATAAAATATTGTATTTTATTAGTTCCGGGCAAAAGTAGGAAAGAAACACAAACAGACGGCATCGGGCTCCGGCTTTTCCTTTAAAAATTTTATTACTTCTGTCGTAAACAAATTTTTTTTTGGGTAAAAACGTGTTTTTACTAGGAATAAAAAGTTAAAAAAATATTTACTGGCAACGCTGATTTAAATACAGATAAGATTTAAGAGAGAATAAAAAAGAGAATTTTAAGCACGGTATTACTGAGAGATGTTGTAAATAATATAACGGTAAATGACCTAATATTTTGAATTGTTAATTAACCAAATAAAAGGGAAAAGGAAGGGAAGAATCAGACAGAAAGTACATTGCTTTTCAAATTCAAAATAAGGGATTGTTATACGGGATGATTGAAATCGTTTACTTTTGTACAATATTTGACTTTTTATAAGAGCCAACCGTTGTTGTATTTATTTCTTTAATTTTGCACAATACTTTCACGTTCACGTTTTAATATTTTGTTTTTTCTATATTTTTGCGTGCAATCTTAAGGTCATTAGCAATTTGTTATTATTTTTATTATTATTATTTTATTTTTGTTGCGGCTTCGACTGTGTGTTGAACATATATTATTATCAATACAGTTTTCTTATAACTACATATGTTGTATTATCTCTCTCTTAATAATTCTTAATTTTTTATGGAGAAAAAGCCGGTTTTTTAGTTCGTCAGTTTGTCACGTTATTTGGAGAGACGCTTAGAAATCCAAAACTGGTATTGAATTATTTTTTTTTTGTTTAATGACAATATTAACAAAAATTAATTTCAATCACCAATCACGTTAAAATATTTTTGTTTGGGTTTTTTTGTATAAATTTTAATTTGCGTTTTCTGTCTCCTTCTGTTTTTTACATTGGAAAGTTTTACGTTGTCATCATAATTTTATATTTTGGGATTTGTTATTTTCATTTTTTTGTTGTTTTTTGGCGTAGTCTTGTCGAACTCAAGGTAAAATTTGCTTCCAAAGTGGTAATTCTTGAGTTATTTAAGGTATTTATGCATAAATTTAGATATTAATCGTTTGAATATTTTCAAATTTCATTTCCTTTTTCATTTTTATGCCTGTAATTATAATTATTTAACAGCATTGTTTGTATTTTGGGTGAATGACATTTTTACTGGATTTTTTCTTAATCAAGTTACTTACTTGTTTTGGGATTTTATTAATTCCAAACGAATGTTAGTATTTCAAAACAGTAACATTTGATTTCACTGGGATTTTTTTCATATTTTTCATAGAATGCATTCAAATGTCATATATTTATGAGATGATGAGATAAAATGTTTATGGTACTTTTTTTGTTAGGTTTAGTTTAGTTTAATAAAACTACAGACAATAAACCTTAAAAAATTTAAAGGTTATCTATCCTATATGCGCTTTGCTCTTAACAAAAGGCAATTAAAACTTGTATTATAATTTACTAAGAGCTGAGCAGCTAGGACCATATGTTCTGTGTAGTGCAACAGACCAGAGTCTCTAGCTAGAATAAAACTTACGACCTTCAAACTAATATACTGGCACACTACCCACTAGTCCACAAGGGTTTCATCGCTTTAAATCTACTTGCGTCTATAAAAGTTCTAAGATTATAAAACTCCTTGCTATCATTTACACACACTTTGGCTTAATTTAGGAAGTCGTCGAGGAAATAATTGTTCATATTTTGTTTTGTTTGGGATGTCTGACCTAAGGTTTGAACCGTGGCCTTACATCTAATTTGCCATCTCTCGCCCTTCTAGACTACGGCGACTACAACACGTTAGATTAGAGACGACACAATCTTTCTTATATTGAGAGGTATTCTTTAAATTTCTCTTAATTTTTTATTTACAATCAACACGTTCAGTTCAGTTTGTATTGTTATTAATCCATTATTTCCTTTAGTTATTTTTATTTTATTTATTTTACGTATTTATTTAAATTCCAATCACAAATTTTGTTGTCATTATTGTAATGAGTATGACAGATCATTGTGTTGGAATGTAATTGATTTCGTTACCATTTTACTGGTATAGTGATTAAACGAATACACTTCTTACCACAATCATATAGAAATCCTAATTAAATATTTGGCCATAAATAAAATTGTAAATTCTCTGTAGACCACAAAAACATAAAAATTAGTTAAGAAACAGATATTGAGGGGAAGTACAGGAACTAAAGAAAAATATTGTTTAGCTTAACGTAATAGATTCGGACGATATTATTTTTTACCACACCCAAGCCATAGTGTTACGCTTATAATATTTAGCACCTCAGACATTTATTTCATTTAATAGTATCTTCAAATATAGGCTGAAAAAAAATAGAAAAATAGTTCGTTCCATTCATTGAAAAATTTTACAATACATTTCGCAAAATTTAAATGAAGTTGTGAAATATTAATAAAATTAACACCATTTAAACAATTGAAATTTTGTTAAGAAACGCGGATGATGTTTAAATTGATAAAATCATTAGAAATATAGGAAAAGGAAAATCTATTTAAAAATGTTTGATACGTGAGAATTTGCATACACCAATCTTTAATACAACCAAAGTAATTATTTTTGATTATTTCATTTAACAAATCTTCACGATTACTTTTACTATTAACTTATAATTTATAATCCAAATATTTGTGTTAATAATCTAATCGAATTATTATGTAAATGTCTGATATTTGATATTAGAATGTATAAAGAATTTATTCACAGGTATACTCTTGATTTCTATAATTAAATAAATTTTCTTATGATAATTATATAAATGCAAAGAGTGTTTTTAAAAACATTCACATCAATATATTTTAATATATTTCAAGTTAGTGACACTTTTTTAACTTTTCTATATAGAGAAAGCTTATAGGCTAGGTTTTGAATCGTGTTATAGAATACTATGTTGCAGATGCTGCTGTAAACAATTTGCCATTTGCAGAGTATCATAAAATTATGTATGATAAATAAATATTTTATTTATTTTTATACTTACATTTGAATTATGAAATAACAAAGAGCACATCTTGGATATATCGTTCTGGTCTTTGCTTAAAACATGGCCCTGCTCTCTTTGATCTATGTACTGTTTTGGATATTATGTTTTCCCAAAATATTTTTAATATTTTTCACAAAAAACGATTAATAAAAGAGTGCATTGAGTGTATGTCAGTATAATTCCAAAATTCCAGTAGTACAGTAGAACTGTAAAGACTAATTTTTGTTCTGTTCCTTTTTTGATCGTCAGATAGCAAAACAAAATAGCAAAATATCTTCAAGTTGCAAGTTGTCAATTTGGAACTCTAAACTATTTCCGGAATTATTACGCAGAACCTTAGTTTTGATGATGTTAATGTGTATACCCATTTCGGCTATTATCTTATTCAATAGATCCCATAGATATGATTGGCGTAGTGTATTAATACACAAGCCCCAGAAGGATTTGAAGTATAAGTGATGATAGAATTCTTGTTTTTACACGTTTTTTCATCTTCTTCTAGGTTTCAACTTGGTTTAAGTCGAGAAAATGATTGCACAACTCCATGTTGACATAATCTTTAGATAACATTATGCATAGAAATTTTAGTATAACTAACTAAAGATAATTGTTCGTACATTATAGACATAGTGAAAAGCTCTTTCCCATTGCATTTGATGTAAGTTTGGAGAATATGGTGGCGGTTGCTATAAAGAAAATAATGCTGGAAACTTTATTTGTCGAAAGTTTCATTTTCAACGAGTTTTATGGAATAGTGCCGAAAAGATGGCGCGGTTAGTGATTAAAAGATGAAAATATTGTCTTCAATGTATGCGTATTTTAAAGTATAAGAACTTCAATCATTTTCGAATGCAATCTGCAAAAAGCCTGTGATTCTTGTTTTAAACAGAGGCCATAACATCAATAACGAACATCATAGTAAAGTCAGGTAGCGGTACCTTTGCTTGCCCCTTCACCATAAAATATATGTTTATAGAGAGCATTGTTTTCATTCATGTGAGAATCTTTATCATTATGTGTCCAATCTTATTATTTCTACCATGTTGAATTTATAGCCAAATACAAAACAGCCATGATCATGAGTCTTATAAAGCAAATAACGGACACATATTTGCTAATAAAGGAGCTTGTTATCGTTAGCCTATTCTTTATTTACTAGTGTGTAGTTTATTTTTAAAAATAAAAATAAAACGTTTATGAATATATGTATGTATTGAAAGAATTAAATAAGATCTAAATGAATTACCGGTGAAAGAATAATAAATTACTGTATAACGATCCACAATTCAAAATACAATATGAATCAATTGCCTTGAGTACTTACTTAGAATAAATCGGTGACAAATGAATATAAACTTTTATCAAGAAAATACTGGCCAACAGAGGATATATTTTCTTGAATTCAGAATTTCTTCATGTGTATGAATAATTTTCTTGTTTGTAAATTAAAAACTCATAATTTTTCTCTGATTTTCAGTAGATATTTTTCTTTTTCTTGGAAAATGTTAATGCTCTTTCAACGCAAGTTAATTCCCAAAAATTATTAAAACTTGTGACGAACATCAATAGACAGAACACTTAGACTAGCTGTTATTTAAAAATTCCAATAACAATGTATACATACATATACATAATATGTAGACATATTCGCATGAATAGTTTGTGTTTGAAAAGAAAAGTGTGCCCCATAATCATTTTAAGTTCTCAAGAACGCATTATGTTAATTAATGTTTTTTTTTTAATTTTTAAATTTTATTTTAAATTTCAATAATTTTTTTTGCGTATGTGTCTCATGCTTATAATATATTCTAATGATATAAAAGTTTGAATATTTTATATTTAATAAAAATAAAAACAAATCGTAAAAATCCATCAGTGCTGAAAATTTTATAACTCGCATACTCGCAGAAAAACAAACGCAACGAATTTTTTATTTTATCAGTTTGTAGTATTTTTTTTAGTAACAATTTGGTGAAACACCTTAAAATGTTCGCTTCTTATCTAGGTTTTATTTTATTTTTAATTTATTAAACGTTATTTTTGCGATAAGACTTGAGAATAGTGTAAATATAGCGTGTATTTTTTTAAAAAAAATATTTTAAAGTGGCAATACGATTACATGAATATTTGGTGTGCTTTTTTTAATGGAATGTCGGCCTTTGTTATAATAGTAAATGATAATTTCATAAAAATTTACCTTGACTGTGACTATATAAGATTTTGATAAAAAGAAAATTGTTTTTCTACTAATTGTAGAAATATACATATAAAGATGGATCTTCCAAGCAAAAATAATAAATGTACTCGTATGTGCGGATAAATTCGAATTAAAATAGTAAAAACAAAAACCGAATATTTTCATAGAACCCGTTCAAAGTTAACAATCCGCTGTGCTTATCAGATTCTATCAAATGTGTCAGATCGGAACATGTATTCGATAAATTAAATATTATCCAAACGGTCCTGAGTGCAACAGTTTCAAGTTGGAAATTTTAAAATTAGTTTTCTAGGATTGATTTTATGTAACAATGTCTAGAAAGACTACGGATGTTGTAGAAAATGGAACTTGTTGTTCGTATATCACTTTATTTAAATTATATTCTAATAGGCTCCTAATAAAATCCGATTACTATCGCTAATCGATATTATATTTGGAGATATACCATTAATTGGATTTTATGGGTTCCTAATTTCTCAATAACATATCATAAGATGTTATATTCTGATTATTTTTCTTTTCTTTCGTATAAATGAAAACTTTTGGCTAGAAAGCATACAAACAAATAGATTTGCATGGAAAAAATAATAAAAACTGTGTCTAAATTGGAAAAAAACAGAAATTTGTAAAAAAATTATTGTAAATAGAAGAAAATTATTGTCAATAGTATTCAGTTTCAAAAAATGAGATTTTAGACTTAAAACTACAAGGAAAAATAACTAGGACCAAATGCTCCAAAAGATCAGCAGTTTGAAGCGATGAGCTTAAGGAAATATTAATAGAAATAAAGCGTAAAACAGCTGATCTTATCGATAAATTTCTCATTTGTATCACAAATATTCATCTGTTCAAGTCTTCAAAATACATCTTAAGGCTTTGTCCTTGCAAATTAATCACTTTTAATATTAAATAAATCAAAAATGAAGTGTAGATTCTAAAAAATTGTGATTTTAACGTAAGGGCAAATTGTTCATACATAAGCAAAATTTTTTATACCATGAAGTCCTTCTTAAATATACATAAATTGTAAAAAGTAAAGGAAGGCAATGAAGATTGACTAACATTTTTAATTCAGATCACAAAAATTACTCTTTGAAAGTCATTAAATAGGAATTCTATCTTCAAACAACTTTGGAAGAAGATTTTGGATACTATATTTATGAGCGGGAGCTTTCAAAAGTTATCTATTTTCAGTAAAGGGAATGCTGGAAACACACGGTAGTTGATCAAGTTACACTTAACATGATATAATGCCATTTAATTATCATGTATTCAGGAAGCCCTCTTGGCAGCTTCTTTTCAGTCTAAAAATAATCAAGTAATGTGGAATAAAATTCATGCGTTTTTCATGAAAGTTGGTCCCAATGTAATAATTACAAGACCCGCTAGGAATTTATAATAAATAAAATTTTCAATTTTTGCGTCTCTATTATTTTTTCACCACTGTATATTTTTTTGTTTACTTCTTTATTTTGCTAACACGCGTCTTTGGTACCTTTTTAGTATCTGTTTTTGCAAAAAATAGATTTAATTTTTGGTTTTTTCGAAACTTTGAAATTTCGCCTCAAAAATGCTAGGCATTCAAATGGACCTGGGTTAGTTTTACGTTCCACCTGAATGCTAGGTGAAAATAATAAATGTTTAACAATATTGTGCTTAATAAAGGTTTATTAAGGTACGTTCTTTGTTAGTGAATTAAATAATAATTGCAGAAGAGAAAAACTAATATTTTCCGTTTCTTTTAAAGCATGAAAGGAAGGAAATATGTTTATTATAACAACAATTCCTATTTAATATTCACATTTGGTAAGACATAAGTTTATATTTTCTGGCAACTCTGAAATACTATGCAAATTAGTTATTTTTTATTTAAATTTTCTCTTAACAATTTTCATAAAATTGTAACTAGTGAGAATAACAAATATTCTCTCTTTTTCTCTTAGTAATTTATTATCTTTATAAATAATTATTCTTTTGTTGTAGTCAACGAAAGACTCAACAATTTTTGAATTATTTTTTAGTTGTCGGTATCAAGTGAGAATGTGCAGTTCATAGAAAACGAATAAAAATAATTTATTTTGGTTTTATTTATTATCAAATACGTTGTCATATGCGTGTGTGTAAATAATTTCCAAAGTATTTACAATAAAAACAACAACAATATTAAAATGGCTGGTAATTATACCAGAAAAAAATATCACAGACAATTATTAATAATAATTAAATAAATTGAATGAATATACACAAAACGATACAGAAAACAATAAATGAAAGAAGAGATTTGCAAAATGTAAATTATATTATTTCCATTAAATAAACCAAAAAATTCTAAATTATTAATAAAAAAAAAATAAATAAATTTTGTATCTAAAATTGTATCTCTAATGTCTAATATGTACATGTGTATGTACATAAGTACATAGGAGTAAATTTAACAAATTCACTATGTACTGGCGCAATTTAATAATTAAAACGCTGTGATGTGTATTTGTTTTAGTGTTACGTTTTATTTAATTGTTAATAATAAAAAAACGAACATTTTATATGAGTGTATGGCGTGGTACGATTAGATTTTTTTCCATGATAATTATGTAAATCAAATAATTTGTAAAATTGAAATTGCTTGAAATATAAAAGCCATACAATGATTATTTTATTTATAAAAATTTAATTTGGCAAATTTTTTTTACGGTTTTTAAGCCACAAATGAATGGAAAGAAATATTTATGCCTGGCACGGTTGAAAATATTTTATGAAACTTATTAACCCAACCTTTTATATTCACAATTTAGACAACGTTTTGGATAATTTGCATATTTTTTCTCTAGAATTTTGGACAAATATTTGCTAAATTGATTGGAAACATCGAAAAACATTCTCTTTAAAGAAAAAGAAACTATACTAACTTCTAGTATACGTTTTTATGGTGTTTCGATACTTTCAAACGTTATTGAAAATTGAATTCGCAGTAACTTTACTGAAAATGTCATCCAAACATTTGACTATTAAATACATTTTTCCAAAAATTACATTTCGAAAATTAAAAACGTTGCTTTATATTCATAAACTTGTGTAAAGTATTCTTGTCAAGTGATAAGTAAGAAAGTAATCAAGAGTGTATTTCAACTTTTTACAAGTATATTAAAAACATGAATTAATACCATTATACTCAAGTATAAATAAAACTTACCATACAGTTTTTGATACTGAGTATATAACTTAAGGTTCATTGAGGTTTAACCACAGGCTCACGATTTAAAAGCCAACACAATACCTACTAGACTACGGCGACTTCATAATTATTATCAGAAGTGTGACTTGAACCTACGCCCTCAAAGATGACATGAATTTCACATATGTTTTCTTTGCGTTTTCTTAATTTGTCCAAATAATTGCAGGTCTGTCCAAATAATTCATCTAAAAAGTCCCCTGGAAAACCAACAAGAATAATATCAGCAACACGAACATACTATGAAATTCAGTCAGTGTCCTCTCTTGAGTAGGTTATAGGTTGTTGCTTCTTACACTTCGTTGAATAATTAATCGGGAATAAATGTTACAATGTATGCCCTCTAAAATGACATATAAATTATTGAATTATTGGAAAAAGAGACATTAAATGCTGTAGATCCTGCAGTTTTAAGTAATTTACCTAACTTGTTGAAGAACAGCAGTAACAAACAATACAATTAATATAAAACTTATATTCAGATTTAACTGTTAAAGTTATTCAAATTGTCTAAAATTCACAGATATTCCATACAATATATATGCATTTTATAAAAATAATTTTTGTTTTGTTAAGATGATTCACTATAAAACAATGGGTTAATATTTGATATTCAGTAAGTCCCCTTAAGATTCTTCTCTCTTTTTTTGTGTATTTAAATATTTATTTATTTTTTTTTGTTATTTGTATTTGTATTTTCCAAGTCTCATCTTTGATAATAATCTCAACAATAAAAAAAAATTACTTTTCACATTTAGACTTAGAGCGAATAACGTTAGTAAGTGTGAGTGCGAATGTTAAAATAATCGTTTAAAAATTGTTTCGCCGGTCGGCTTGTTTTATTTTATTTATTTTATTTGTTATTTTTTAAATTTTTTTTTACATTTTTTTACCCCCTTTTTTAATTCTATTCTTATGCGGTCGTTAACATTATTTATGTATGTGATCTTTTTTATTTTAATTTTTTTACGCTATTTTTTGTCGTTTTTTTTTTACTTGAAATTTAATAACAATTATAGCCATTGTTGTTATACATTTTTTTGTTTTGTTATGATTATTTCGTATTATATTCGTGTTTTTATTGTATTAAAAAAAATAAAAAAACAAAAAAAATAAATTAAAAGTGCAACATGTGACTGAGCAGTGTACATTTGTTGGATGACATTACTAGTTTTTCTTTTGTATTTAATTTAAGCTTTAAAACTGATGCTATTTTGAATATTTCTACGCTCTACTTTTAACAGTATTTTCACAAATAAATATTAAACATTTTAAATTCGTTTAAAACAATTTTATATTGTTTAAATTTACCATTCATCTATTGCTTATTATGGTTGAGTCTTCAAACCATAACCTTCATAACAAAAATTCTTTTAAAATTCACCTTAAAATATTGTAAATATTTCGTTTTTGTTAAAATAAATTGCATCATTCAATTTTTTTAATCAATTAAAATTAAAACAAACCAAATTTGAAAATTTCCATGTATTGTTGTATAGTCCAATGTACTTTATGAGTCTATATGATGCAAATATTTTTTGAAATCCAAAAATAAACATTTAAAATAACGTTACAACAAATTTCTTTTTCCACTTTAAACGCATGAAACTCACATGTTGCTGTAGATGTAATTTTAAAATCAGAAGAAAAAATCTCATGAAAAACAAAATTGTTAGACGTGATCAAAGTCCTATCCATAACATTACTGTGCGCGGCAACTCTATAGAAAATCAGTTGACACAAGAAGACAAGCCATTTCGTCAGTTTGTTCCTAAATTATCATACAATTATACTCTTATTATTTATAATCAAATGACTCAGATTACGTCATGTGATTATCGATTTTAATCGATTTTATGTTATCCTAATGATTACAAGTCATTGTATAAACACTATATTGAAATATTTTTCTCTGAAGTTCAAGCGATATAGCAAAATGGGTCTTAACATATAGAAATTAAAATACTAAGGTTTTACATTTAATTGACATTTAATAGTGATAGAATTTTCCAGTGACAATAATTATTTGTTTTTAAATGAGTTTATTTAATTTGCATATAGGGCATCTAAATTTTCGATTTATACTGCAACATTTTTATTTTATTTGAATTTTATTTCTCTACTCTTATGATTTGCAAATTCACATAATAAACGTGCAATATATTCTCCATGAGCTTGTTAACGTATTATATTGTATCTATTCGCGTTTCGTATATTGTGAGGTGCTCATCGAAATCGTGTTCATTTTCACAGTATATGGTACGTTTGTTTTCTTTACGAAATTATTTTTATTCACTTTTTGTTCCACATTCACATTCGCTACGCTCTTTAGCATACAAAAATAGTGAATTTCAAATGATTTGTTTGAAACTGAAAATACTCTGTGTACCATCATATAATGTGTTCACATTCAATGATTTTCTTTAAGTTTTATTTCATTTTGTTTTTTGTTTAGAAACTTATTATACTATAAAGTTAATAACAAATGTATATTAAACAGTGCAATTTATGAGTAAATAAACTAAATGGCCCTTAAAAAAATATAAACAAAATCGATTGAAAATAAAATAAATAATTAATAATAATACAGAAAACATTATATAAATAAACAAAATAAAAATACGAATTAATATACAATAATCTTTGATAGAAAGCTGATCAAAAGGCATCCAGATGCGGCGAAAAGGTAAGATTTTCATTCCGCCCCGTTATTAGTTGTCATTATACTTAAGAGAATTTTTCTGTTTTAAAAGGAACTCTTCTAATATTAATTTTAAGTTGGGTTTTTCTGTGTGGTAAATTGTGATAATTAATTTATAGAATTGTTTATTAAAAATGATAATAAATTCGTTTGGTGTTTAAGTAACTGACATTAAGGTTATTATATTCTAAAGATTAAATTTTTCTAATTCGTGTTTAGTTAAAAATCTCATTTCTTATTCCTTCTCGTTTGCTTGAGGAGCGTGATGCTGCCCCCTTTGTATCATTTCATAGCTTTATTTCAGTTGCATTTAAGTTCTTCCACCTAAAAAGGTAATTGGTCATCAACATCCTATGAATTGGCTTGTTTGTATTGGCTGCAGAGGCGAGAAACATTGTCCGTTAGTCTCACTCTTTTTCAAGGCGTGGCACTATCCAAATTTTCTGTGATCTTTGTTTATATTGTATTCATCAGTACTTGTCAGTAAATTCTGGGGCATAAATTCAGTGGGTATTATAATGGGCTGCTCCGTTTTTAATTTGATATTCTATCCCAAAACAATTTTCGTACTAAACACAACAATTGTTGTAGTCAGATCACCACACATGATCAATTCTGATGAGAATTATGAAGTTGATTTTTATTTCTATTCATTCCGTAAAGAATAATTGGAAATAATTTTCATTTTTTTTTGTTTCGATTATCTGTACATGTCATATTATACCATACGCCATACCAATGACAATTTCTTTCTTTTCGTACTCTTAAGAGTTTCCAAGTAGTCAGAAGAATCTTGTATGATTATACTATGTAATGAGTATTAAATATTAAAGAAAAGTATTCAAAGCCGAGTGCAAAAGCAAAATTAAAGAAGAGTACTGTTGTTGTTGTTATTTATAATAGAAACAAGAATCAACAGTTTATAGACAGTCTTTGTTTTTTCAGTTTATTTAAGAAGCATAAGGCAGTCACAAAGTATCTTCATTTCCTTATTCGGTCTGTGTTTTCTTTTTTTATTTACCTAAGAAAATTTAAGGGTGATAGAATTGTCATCTGAAAATGCCTAAAAATGATCCTTCTGTATAAGAACGCATTGGATTGTTGCTCATTTGCCCCATGTTCTAAAGTGTAGAGCTGCCTAATTTTCTTAAGATAATAGTTATTAATATTATCGTCTCTGGAGTAGATAACTCCATTCTGTTTCTGGATTAAATTATTTGAAGGAAGAGTATTCGAAAAACTTCCGAAAACACTGTGGTAAACATTTTTTTGCACAATACTCGCTACTTCACACCACCTCTCGGTGGAAATATTATTCAACAGTAAATGAGATCCGATAAAGCAAAACCACAAGGAGATTAATTTTAATTTATTCTTATATTTTTTTTATAACAATAAGTGAGTGGTAATTTGAGGTTAGAAAAAGGTTTAAAGCATGTTTACCCAACAAATTACGCTAGTCAGAGATAGGTATAGGGTTTTCACTTATAATTCTTTCTGTGGTTTTTGTCGGCCACTATTTGCTTCGTTGCATGAGGTCACAGATTGTGGTCTATTGAATAAATAAATTTCAGTTTATTTTAGTACGACGTAATAGCTATAGAGTTTGTAAGCAGAGACCTACTGACAAGGTTTGATTCTATTTAAATTGTAAACACACTCCAGATAGGCAGTAAGTAAATTGCTTAATACCACTATGAATTTTAAAGCTTGTAGTCCAGGGTTTCAAATGCTAACGATGAGACAATTTATGTGTGCGGTTTTTAATTTTATTTGAAGTACGCCTTTTCTAATCTATCAAAACTACTGATTGAGTGTCAATTGAGATAGTTTGTGTCTGAGTTTTAGATATTTCAGCTATTTCTTCTCTTCATGTGTTCATGTTCATAAAAAAATAAGCTAAAAGCCACTACAGCCCTCCAATATAGTTCCGCATAGTAATGTTGCAAAATTGATGTGGACAAGCACAGCTAAACCCATAATTGACGTTTTACAGCGGCTTTAGAATAAGGTATTGAGAGGTATAGTTGATGTTGCATAGTGTGTAATTAATAACGACCTTCATAGAGATCGATATGTTGGGAATAAAAATCATATAAATTCTACGATACTAAAACCTGTAGAAGCAACCTATCCAGGAAGTTTTCGAAGAATCAAACCTCTAGATTTAATTGCAATATAATTTTTTAAATCGAATACATTTTGTATTTCATGCACAAACGATCAGATTTTTAAATCAAAAGTCAACGATCCCTTCCATATCTACAATTCTGTAAAGTACAAAAACGATGAATCATTGTTTGATTCTTAATTTTACACCAATTTATAAATTCCAATTTATTTTAATTGAATTTTACGAATTCCTATTAAAAATGTGAATGCTTAGTCAGTTTATAAACAATTAAATTAAAATTTATGGTAAAATTTTATTATTCAAATGTCAAAAGTTCAACGCAAAATAATATTTATTAAATATAGAATTTTTTCTTTTATAAAAAATAAAAAAAAAAATACGAATGTAATGTCATTTTTTGTACCATCTTTTTGATCATAAATCATTCATTCAGTTATCTTTATTTATTTTATTTGGTATTTAACATTTAATGACACTATTCTGTAAGTATATCAAATAAGTTTATCGATTTGCCATTCTCTTATTTATTATACATAGGCTATCAAGTTTGAATTTATTTATCAAATTACGTAGAGAGTGCAGACGTTCTCTCTGAGCGCTTTAGTGTATCACTTGTCTGGGGCCCTTTGCACTCCATCCGGAACCCTCGCCAATCGAATTGGGTATGTCACTTACCTTGGTTAAATGGGACATTAGGCAAAAATTAAAATTTCGGGACACTAACCTAACCTGAATTTAAAGATATTATATGATATGTACTATTACTGTATATTGTATGTACTATTTATTCACTGGGCCCATGGTGGGCGGGAAATATACTAACTAATTACTCAAACTTGATCGCAATGTCGTCTCGATCACAGTGCTCATTTTTATGGGTCATTGCCTTGTGGGAAGACAGATAGAAAGATAAAGATAGTCCTGCGCTAGCCAACTTCTTCGATGAGTTTTAGTGAAATTCGGTCAGTACAAGACTTCGCTTACCTGCTCAAGTGAGCTTTGGTATCAAAGCTATCACTCCAACCTAACCTAACTTAACCTAACCTAACAGTTTGATATCCAAATAAATTTAAATTAAATTTCGATAAATTGTTTACTTTACCACTGAGTGTTGTCTAGAAAACATTAAAAAAAGAAAGAAGAAAAAAGAACCATTAAAACATAAATACCTAAAGATAGTCGATTTTGAAAGACCCTGTACTAACTGATTTAACCTCAACTTTACTTAGAACTATGGGCACACTTAGACTAAAATAAACAATTCGATAATTTATGTCACCATATTCCGAATTTAATACCAGTTAAATATCGTCAAGTAATTTACATTAAATTTAAGCTGCATACTAAAAAAAAAAAGAAAATATATTATATGGATTGTTGCTGTCATTATTTATGGTTATACGTCAGATATAATGTGAAAGAAAAAATAATGTTTTTACATATTTTTCTACATAATTTATTTACAATAAATAAAATATATTTAAAGAACAAACGTGGTCAATTTGCCCCAGTATTATAATTGCTATATTCTCGTTCAGTAATTATTATTAAGATATATAATGCACTCTGAATTGATTGTTTTTTTTTTTTGATGTATAATATTGTATTATAGTTTCTCAGCCAAAATGATAAAAAAAATCCCAGCGATTTCTTTTTTCGAGATAAAGCGTAATAATAGTTTAGTTTGGACGCCACTAGTAAGGGAGCCTGCCTTTAATGCGAAGTCCGATATTTGTTAAAAATTATATATTTTTTGTATTCTTATCCTGTAGCAATTTTGAGTATATGGCTAAATATTAAACCTTCAAACCTTGCTGGAGATATGTATACGATTATAAATAAATGATCATTCTGCACAGGAGATACCAATTCTGTTTCTCTGACTACCCGAAAACAAATTCACTTGCTAATAATTTGAAGATTGTAGCTCTTTTACTCTTCTAAATAAAATTCTATAAAATTCTCTGGATTTTAATCAATCTCATACCAAATTTTATCCTCTAGAGCTTAACGAAGAAGGTGGTCAAAATGTATTTATTGACGGTGCATGAGCTCAACGCTCCTGTTTAAGATCCTCTATATATTTCCTTCTTCTTACATACATACATATATAATTGACCTTTACAATCCTGCAGTAGGGATTACTATCTAGTTTCTAACACCACTTATGTTGTGTGTGTGTGTTAATTTTAAAGATATTTTTGAGAAACTTTTTATAGCAATTTCATTTACTCTTAGACTTAATACCAGAGTTCTGCTGAGAGGATGTCGCCGAAGAAGTACTTTTTTTCATATTTCGTTTTGTTGAAGATGTCTGACCTGAGGTTTAAACCGAGTCCAACACAATACCTACTAGACTATATCGACTTACCCTTTCCTTAGAATGATTTATTAATTATTAAATGGAATCTTCATACATTTTCTCAGCGGCGACAGCAGCTGTCAATGTTATATCTTAGACATCGGGATTTCTTCGGTGTTTGAGAAAGTACCCGAACTGTATTTGAAAAACTTAAAAGACGTAAAGGACAATGAAAATCCTTTGAGCGGTTATACTTTACATAAACGGTTTACATATTGTAAAATCTTTATTATTCTCTATTATTTGCTAATGACTAACATGCGTTGCCGAGTGTCATGTGGGTTTCACACTAATGTATGATAGTAAATCTTATCAGAAGATTTTCTCAGGGTATAATCCAATCATGCATAGCTTTCGGCGTCGTATTTGATAATTATTATTATCTTAATGTTGAATCTGGAGAAATATATCGTTTGTGATGATGTTGAGGCCACCATACTCTCAAATTTTGTCTTCCATGTGTTCTTTGTAGAATTCAAGAAGAGTAATGTCATCCGTGTAGTCAATTTTTTCGAGGCGCTGATTAATTTATCCAGCTTCTGCCGCTCTTAACGTCCACTATATTAGAGCGTAGGGGAACATAATACATTACAGATAAATAAAAGATTAAATAACTTGTGTTCATGGGCTGTTAAGTGATACAATTTGCCTTGTATTTTCTTTCTTCCTTTTGTTTGCAATTTTCCTCAAATTTTTTAATTTTTCCGATATACCGTCTTCCACTTGAAAATATTTCCGCTTGATTTTTCATACTCATGTTATTTATTTAACCATAATCGCCTATTAATACAGTCTGTCCTTAAAAAAATAACAAAAAGAACGTTCAATGTACCATGTTTTCATTATCTTATCTCGATACAAGAGCAACCAACAGTGAATATGTTACAACGTTGAAAGTCATGAGTTCCTATTCCTCAGTTACCTATACGAGTGCAACTATGGCATAGGTACGGCTGAAACTTTATCACGTTAAAACATTTCGTTTAGATTGATAACTTGATTAACAAAAAAAAAAAAAAAAAAAAACTTACATTCATTCATTCATTTTCATTTAGTGATTTTCTTTAATTGGTATTTAATAAGTATTAAATGTGTTGATTGACATAAACAGGTGAATAAGCTAAAATAAAAATATGTTGAATTTACTACAAGGGATTGCAAAGTTTTATAGACTTGTTGCATCAGAATTATTAGGCGAAATCAATAAGAGTGTTCACACATAAAATTATAAGAAATAATGGAGAGAGACTTAACAAGAGAAAATTTGTTTGAAATCTCTTTTGATTCCATCAGTTATCGAAGCATTTCCAAAACATATTTTGAATATAGTGTTGAACCGATTTAGTCTTTTTATCCGATTTGCGATTGTATTTTTGTTAGCCTCTTCTGGTGTTGTGGAAAAATAAGACTTGCTGCAGACATCCCACATATATTCGTGGTATCAAGGAGTCCAAAACAGGGAATAGCATTTTTTGGACGATGACTTGCATTTTTTAGATCGATGACATGCAGTTTTAAGTTGGTGACTTGCAGTTTTTGGACGATGATTTGCATTAGTTGGTGGATGACTTGTATATTTTCATACAGTGACTTGAAGTTTTCACTAGATCCATTTCCCAGACCACTAGACCAATTTCCCCCACTAGGTCCAAACGATATTAGTCTCCATTTTATATTTTCATCACGATTACTAACTGTAAACAAATTTGTTGAAGTTTTAAATTAAACTGTTGACTGGTTGAGAAAAATTACAAATTTGGAGCAGATAAGAAAATAAATAATTTTTTCATTGCTTATAAATATTTTTTATTAAATATGTATGCTATAAAGTCCATTTGTTTTTAAAAAGGGGAATTTTATTGTTTTATTATTATGATAAAATTATAATTTCTTTTCTTAACAACGTGTATTTTATGCACTTGCAGAGTGGAAATTCGTGTTAAACAAACACCCTCCAAACCAATTACTTACCGCAATGCAGCAATTGTCGATGAAGATTTTGCCTCAGCACATCCAGATGATTTGCTTGCAGCACGATTTGAAGAATTTGGCACAACACCGCCTCGGACTCGTTTGAAAAATAAAACACGAGACTGGGAAAGAAAACAAAGAGCTCAAGCGGTAGCATCAGTAGGAGCGTAAGTTAAATAATCAAGTTTATGAAAAATAAAACATTAATTCAACAATTCTTTTTGTTTTTATTTAAAACTCTAAACGAATAGAAGTGCGGAATCACCGACTGTACTCAAAAAAGGTATGACACGTATGGCACGTAGTCGTGTCTTTCGACGCAACACCATGGATTGTGCTCTGCTTAACGAAATGTTCGTTAACGAGGACAGCAGTGGCACAGCGAAGCGAACAGATAAACGAGCACAGGCCTTGCTGCGTGAGTCTGAACGTGAGTTGAAAAATTCTTTAGCTACCGTAGCAAGTAGTGCAGTGATGGGCGGTTATAATCCACGTGTCAATAGTTTAAATGAAAACAGCAACGTTTACTGTCTGGAGGCTATGGATAAGTGTACTCCACTCAATACAGAAGTTCAAATGCGTTATCAACAGCCGAAAGTTGTCGAATCATGTAATCGTTATATGAGCGTTTCATCACGTCCCATTGGATGTCGTTCCTCAGCTCCACCACTAGCTTTTGCACATCAATACCAGATAGGCTTTCAGGCTTCACCAGGTTTTAAAATACGCAAAGAGTTTCATGAGACGTTTGCAAATTTAATTAAACTAGGCAGTGTTGATCGTCAAGATAATAAGGTAACGTAAAGCTTACATTTTTGTATTAAAGGAATTTATTCAAGTTACTAATCCCCCAGATATCTCATGAAGAACATACTTGGCAGACTGAAGTAAAAGATTTGATTTGGTTGGAATTACAAGCCTGGCAGGCCGATCGTACGCCTGAACAGCAAGACAAATATTTGTTTGCTGCGCGAAAAGATGTTTCAGACTTATTGACCCAAATCATTAATTATAAATTTCAACCACGCTATAGGCGTCAGGAAAGTGATCTCAGTATGGATAGTGGTTTGGGTTCTGATAGTAATGCCAGTTGTAAGTATAATTTGATTCAAAACTTATACTCGATGAATATTAATTCTCGTTCTACTGTGTAGCTCCTCAACCACAAAACAAAATTTGTAGTGGTTGCTTATCCTTGTACTGTAAAGACTGTGTGGAACAGCAAGAGTTAGCCATGAAAGAGGTAGAAGAACTTTTAACGCGTCTGGAAGCCGCCGAAGCTTTATATCCCTCTTCACAAGCTATGGGAGCTTTCCATCCTATCTATAAGAGCGCATCATTTGTGGGTCGCATTAAAACCATGTGCCTTTGGTATAACATTACAAAGCAGGCCAAATTGAAATTGACCATATTGGGTAAAATATTGGCTCGCCTTCAGGGTGATCGATTTTCATGGCCCGTTCAGACTTCATATACCGCTGGAACAGAAACAAGTAGTGGCAATTCAACAGCTTCTGGCTTGGATTATGATGATTCAGGCATGAACTCTGTAGATTCGACAAAATCATCGGCTACCTCGCAAAGAAAACTGTCAGGAGCAAATAATGGTCAAAATACGACTCACAGAGTGCAATTTCTACTAAATGATGTGGCCCATATTCCAGGAGACACTACTAGCAGTAATGAGTAAGTAATATTATATACAATTCTCTATCACCGCTTAACGTGATCTTATTTTGATAACGCTGTGTAAAAATCTGGCAATAAGTAACGTCTGAGATTTCGGCACAAGCTTCCAAAATTTCAATGCCGTAAAATCTCAATGCATTAAAAAAAATAAGACTACCTTCGCCTTGTGTATCATGAAATTTCTTAAATTTTTATTTTAATTCATAATTTCAGCTCCTCTTCTACGGAAATTAGTCAAATATCGGAGAGTTTAAGCTGTAATCATTCTTCATCTCCATTTCGCAAAACTTCAATGCACAACATTAACATATTTAGCGTAGAACCATTAAATAATGGAAGCGGTACAAATCCTGAACAATCTTCAGCCTTATACCGTAAATTTATTGAAAATGTTCTAAAGTCCCGTGGTTTGGCTAAATCGTTGGCTTTTCTGCACAAACTACACAATGTAGTGATGTGCAAAGCCCAAATATCCTTGGAAAAACCTGGCACTGAAGACTATGATTTTGAGACTGAGAAAATCGAGGAGGATGTTCCACGTTTAGAACCCGATATTAGTCGGGAACAAGTTGAAGAGCTAAGACGTTATGGCTATTGGAGTGAGGAATACAAATCGATTAACTTGCCAACTTACATTCCCATATTTGTATTCCTGAGCGGTGTTCCCTTACAATTTATGCATGAATTTCTGCGCATGCGTTTAGAAACTCGTCCACCAAAACCTAATCCATTAAGTTTAGAGCAGCTTATGAAAGAATTAAGAGAAGGTTTAACATTAGCTTTAACACATCGCGAACGTTATCAACGTCACATAACTACAGCGTTGGTAGAAAATGAAAAAGAACTGGAACGTTATATGACAATTTTAAATCACTATGATGCTACCGTACGAAAAGTGTTTGAACTGTACCTAGATTATATTGATCAATTGGTTTTGGTGGCATGTCAAGAATCGAACCAAAAATCTGCCTTGGAAAAAGAGTGGATGTTTACAAAACTCATTTCCCCCATGATTATCGGCATGCATACACTGGCAGCCAAAAAATTTTGCACCATTATACGTAATTTACTTAAAGGTATATCGGAACGCTTGGTTAATAGATCTAACGAGTTGGATATACAGATTGATGGCACACAACAAAATCCAGAAAGCGAATTGAAGTGGCAGGTCCTGACCATATGCCGTGAAACACAATCACTGTTTACCGTTGAAAGAGAATGTTCTGTAAAAGTATTGTTTTTTGCTAAAACCTTTTGCCGTGACGTTGAATCGGCCGATTTTCATCGGGAACATTATGTACATGATGTAGATGCCGGTCATCCGGAAGACTTTGTATGTGGTGAAATCAAAGACTCTTTTAAATTGCTACAACGAGATGTCCTAGATGTTCGAAACAAATTAATAAAAATTATAGAAAGAGTTCAGGATAGGTGTTCGCCTGTGTACGTTATGGACTTGGACGTAAGTTAAAGTTATTTACTAAAGTTAGTATTTAAAAGCACTAGCAAAAATCTAGTGAAGTGTTTTATTTCAATTAAAATTTTTTAGTTCGGAAATTAATTCAAATTAAAATTTACAGGAACAAGATCGTCAAGCAGTATTATCACGCACTCGAGAAATTCTACATCAGGGCTATAAGTTTGGTTTCGAATATCATAAAGATGTTATACGCCTATTCGAACATCGTATAATGGACAATAAAAATATAGATCTCGAAACAGATTTAGCATTGGGTATTATACGATTTGCAAAAATGTGGATGCAATTTGTGACAGAGCGATGTGAACGTGGCAGAGGAATGCGTCCCAGATGGGCATCGCAAGGTTTAGAATTCTTAATTTTGGCTTGTGATCCTTTAATAACCAGACATTTGGATGAAGCAGAGTTTGAAAATCTTAAAAAGAAAATGGACCATTGTATATCCCATGTGATTGGCATTACATCGGAACCGGAGAAAGTTGCACGTAAAAAGGCTTCACCGAGAACACGGAAAACTTCATCACCGGCTACTAGCCGATCACGTACTCCTACAAGATCACCCATGTCTGCCGGCATAATAGTCAATCAAATGGGCCTCCAATCACCTCAATATAATAAATTCCTTCACCCTCAGTTTAGTCATAAAGAAGAACTGTTGCAACGGACAGAATCCGTCGACTCAACTGATTCGTCTGTGGGTGTTAGTGTTCCGAATACACCAGCTGAAGACTTACGTCTGATTGTACCATCTATGAGTAACAAATCATCATCACCTTTAGCCACACCCTCGCCACAGAACTCCCAACTTAGTGGACACACTGTATCCACCGATGCTTCACTGGCTTTAAGACAAATACGTATACGCGATGCGGTTAATCGATTAGACATGGATTTGGATGAACGTCTAAAAGAGCGTAACCTCATAGGTCATATTAAGGCTTTGAATACCTGTGATAAAGTGCAAATAAGAGCACGCAGTGTTAATTTCCGCTGGCATCGTGGCATTAAAATTGGCCAAGGACGTTTTGGCAAAGTTTATACAGCCGTAAACAACAGTACGGGCGAACTAATGGCCATGAAGGAAATTGCTATACATCCCGGCGAGACGAGAGTCATAAAAAATGTTGCCGAAGAATTGAAAATATTGGAAGGTATCAAACATGAAAATTTAGTACGTTATTATGGCATTGAGGTACACCGCGAGGAATTGCTCATTTTCATGGAACTATGTTCTGAAGGCACACTAGAATCTTTGGTCGAATTGACAGGCGGTTTGCCTGAAGGCCTGACAAGACGTTTTACTGCCCAATTATTATCGGGCGTAGCTGAACTACATAAGCATGGTATTGTTCATAGAGATATAAAAACAGCGAATATATTTTTAGTAGCAGGTGGCAATAGTTTAAAATTGGGTGATTTCGGTTCAGCGGTTAAAATTCAAGCACACACAACAGTACCAGGGGAATTACAAGGTTACGTGGGTACACAAGGTTAGCATGCAATATGAATTTTCTTTGTCGTTGGAGAACATATTCTTAATATATCGTAAATAACCCATAATTTTAGCTTATATGGCTCCTGAAGTCTTTACAAAAACCAACAGTGATGGTCATGGTAGGGCAGCTGATATTTGGTCTGTTGGCTGTGTTGTGGTCGAAATGGCCTCAGGAAAGGTAAATAAGAATTTAATTTCCCCTTAATGTTACGAACACTGACTATAACTTTTCATATTTTGTTTTTAGCGTCCTTGGGCACAATTCGATTCAAATTTCCAAATTATGTTTAAAGTTGGCATGGGTGAAAAACCTGAAGCTCCCGAAACTCTTTCTCAGGAAGGTCATGATTTTATAGACCATTGTCTGCAACATGATCCCAGAGATCGTTTAACAGCTTTGGAATTGTTAGAACATCATTTCTGTAAAGTAAGTAAAATTTTATAGAAAATTATGGCAACTCCTGGGAATAATTCCATCTTTTTATTTTTAGTATGGCCGTGATGAAGACTTTAATACGGAACAGTTGGCCGAACAAGGTCGTCTGTCATTTAGGCGTAATATTAAAGCGAAATAAAAAAAAGAGTTTCGATGTACTGAAAGATTACTAAAATGTATGACAGGCCTTAATGGAAAAGCATTTTAATAATTTTTTTTTGTTTAAATACCTCGTACAATGCAATAATTTTGTTTTTTATAAACAAAAAAAAAAAAAAAACTTGAAGATCATTACAAAAATTATTACTTCTTGTATTGTATGTATTGCATTGTGCTTAAAAATTAGTTTTAAGTTTTTGTTTTTATTATTTTGGTAATTTTCTACCAATAGAATAATTTTTTTTTTGTTCTTAAAAAAAGTAGAGGAGGATGTGAATTTGACGGTTCATGAAAAAAACTGTTTTCATTTTTAAGTAAATCTTAACATTTCTTTACTCTTTCTTGCTTATCGGTATCATGTATAGTTTGTCCCTTTCAATGCATATGTTATACTTATGTTTGTGTCTGTATTTATGTTTGTTGTATTTTATGTTTCGTATTATAATATCAACTAAAGTTAAATTTTCTTAACAATTTTATTTAATTTTTTTTAAGTATTGACAACAATACTACAAAATGCAAAAACAACTATTTTTTATATCGCTTTAAAGTTTTCGAGACGAACAAAATTATTTTGCTATCAACACTTAAATAATTATAAAATGCTGTAGTTTATGGCATCAATCAATAGACATTAAATGAAAATAAGTAGATAAATAGTATAGATTTTTAGTCATATCAAGCAAATATATATACAATATATTATAAATATATATAGAAAATATATGTTCTTTCAATTCAGAAATCTGTTTAGAGACCTCAATAAAAGACAATAAAAGGAATTTAAGAAATTTTGTTCATTTATTATGGAATTTAAGATGTTTCCTTTGGTATTAAAAAACAGTTCTTCTCCTTTAGAGATTATTAAAATAAAGGAGTTGTGTCTTATTATTCGTAAAAATTATTGCTTAAGTATGTTAAGTATGGAACAAAACTAAACGAGGTCTACCGTAAATGTCTTTTATATCATTTTCAGGTTCTTCAAGTACACATCTATGAAGCCACAAAGTATTTTCATTTAAAACCAGTTCAATCTACCTTAAAATAATAACGAAAACTAACTTCTCGAACAAAACCTGATATTTGTTTCCAACACAGAAAACCCAAAAATAAGAAAAAAACGGACTGTACTCGTACATTCGTTAAATTCATAGTTTCAAATGTAAAGTTATGTAGATTACTTTGATATAAAGTTCTTGCTTTTTGAGGACTTGAAATAAAATCGTATATTACTCATACAGTCAAAGAAAATAGTCTATACACCGCTTAATGTACACACCGCTGTATGTAGACTTTATTCTTTGGCTGTATATTCATGTGATAAAAATATGTAAATTCTTGTGCTCCAATGTAAACAATGAAAAAACAAAATTTAAAGTGTGAATGGCGACATAATAATTTTGTCATTGTCCTGAACTTGTAAATGTATTCTGTTCTATACTAAAAGAGTACATATGTTAAGGTTAGCATTACTAATGTGACAAAATTTCAATTACGCCATTTACTTTGTCGTTTGATGGAATCACTTGATAGCATTAGACACTCTCCAATTGAAAAACTAACTAAGTAGACAATGATGTGTAATTTCAAAGGCTTTTAATTTAAATTGCAAATCGTTTCGTAAAATGGACTTCAATATATACACAGTCGATTAGTATAGAAATGATTGTCATGTAAAAGAGTAAGAGTTTAAGAATTTTTTATTTCAAAAGAACTACGATAAATCAACTTGTTTATTGTTGAAATCCCCCACCTCACTCAGAAACAAAAATGCTGGCCTTTTGTTTGATTCGCATTGTCATTAACCGATTTTACTCATTTAATTAATATTTTCTATGGTAATGTTATCATTTAAAAAAAAATATGATAAAAATTAAATAAAACCTAATTAAATTAATCTCAATAGTATACGGATATTCGCATATTGTTTGACCAAAAACATTATTGATTATATAGATACCGCAAAAAAAAACTTTTATTTTAAATTTCTAGAATTATTCAATGTTCTTTTATGAAGAATGGATGTTGGAACTAAGATGGTAACGATGAATGTCAATATTAATTGAAAATATTTTGGCCAAATGTATCCGCAAAGATAGAAGACCAAATCAGCTTCAATAGGGTACATTTTTGTATTTTTTTTTTAATTTTTGTTTAATGTTAAAGAAATAGAAGAGATAACTAGATTAAGATCTGCTCGGCCAAAGATTTCATTTAGTCACCACTAATGTCTCAAAGATGGATTTGAATCCTCTACATACATAGACAGATCCGATGTACGATCTTGTGAACACAATAGAAATTGAACTTTGTGTGATTTGCACAAAGGATCTTATGTCATCCTTTCTGATAGGATTAAAACCTGTAAGCTAGTGTTGGATCTTTCAAATTTTAACCTGCAAGTAGAAGTTTGTGATTAAAGCAAGATCTTCATATCCCAGACCGACTCTAGTTTGACAAATGTATTTAAGAGAATAGAACTTTATAATTATTTCATATATGTAATGTTCGGTGATTATCATTCTTATCTAAAATATCTCCTAATCATTATAAATTTCAAGCGTACAATAAAATTGCCAAGCTCCATCATGCTTGATACAATACAATAGAACAAGTCATGTGTCGGAACTGTACGGATGTTTGAAGTAGCATAAAATGTATAATTGAGAAAACCTGTCTAACATAAAATATTAAAAAGTCGTTGTTTTAAATTTCAAAATGCAATTGTTTATTTAGGCAAATGACTTAAGAAATGTCTCTTATTTGGCATTTTAAAAAGACTTCTTTGTTGGGTATAAACTAGTAACAGTGGATAAACCAGCTCCAGGTGGTAGTGTAGTTTCCACTGGTGGCCCTTGATATGGTGTAGTTTTTTCGCCTGTACCATAACCGGGTGTAGGTGGTGCAGTAGGCACTGTGAACGGTGCAACCATTGGTAAAGCACCCATAAGTAAGCACATCAAGCATAAGCTTAGAATTAAATGCAAGACTACAAAAATATACCAAAAAAAAAAAAAAAAAAGAAACAAAAGAAATTATTTTTATTAGACAACATCCTTTAAGAATTTCGTTTTATTTGGCACTTACACTTCATGTTTGAAAGTGATTAATTTTCTTTAGTTTTTCCAATCGGTTAGTTTTCGACAATGTTAGCAAATTACTGCATAAATTATCGCAATTTTGTTTAGCTTTTATAGGGATTTCTTCAAACGGCTTTATTATTAATAATAAATAGTTAAAATAGATAAATTAATATTATTATCTTTTATTTATGAGAGTATCGTTATTAATTGTAAGTAGTCAGCATTTTAATTTTTATAATGAAATAAATTGATTTCCAAATTTCTTGAAAGACAGTTTTTTAATTAAAAATTATTTTCTTGGAAGACAGAGTCTGTTGTGATAAGCCTTAGAAGGTAGATGATAGATAATACGTCTACGGAAAATACAAATATTTCGGATATTATTAACAATGGAATGTAAAGGAAATATTTGTACAGACAATGTATAATAATTTTGTTTTTGGCAATATGCAAAATGTGTCTGTCTTACTTACTGACTGATTTATTAATGCTCAGTCCAAACATATGAATGTTTTTTTGTGTAGGGCCTGTAGCTACAATTACAGCAGGAAATAAAGCGGAAATTACACCGGCAATTACTGAGGCAACATCGCGCTTTACAGAGGGAATTACAGATGGAAATAAAGCGGTAATTACCGCAGCTACAGCGCGCATTATAGAGGGAATTACAGATGGTAATAAAGCGGCTACTACCGAAGCAACAGCGCTCATAACAAGGGGAATTACAGCGGAAAATAAAGCGGAAATCACAGTGGCAATTATCGAGGTAAAAGCGCGCATTTCAGAGGGAATCACATCTGGAATTGCAGTAAGAATTTCAATCAAAATATATAGCCACAATTACTGCAGCAACAGTGGCAATTACAGCAACAATAGCGGAAATTACAGCAGCGATAGGGGCAATTAAAGAGGAAGAGCCAGTCTTGTATGCTAATTTTAGACGAATTGGCGGCCAATTTGGTGCCATGTGTTTATTCAATAACTCAATAACTTGTGATTATAACATCCTATGGCTGGAAGTTTTTATTTATGGTTCTTTCAAATTTCTTAAGAAAAATAATTAAATTTGAAAGAAAAGCCATACTCTGTTGCTTTATTTTATCGTTCTAAAAACAAAAGAAGATTTTCTTGCTGTTGAACCCACTGTTCTCTGTTAGCTTTACATTTGTTTGCTGTTATATTGGTGATTGTTGTGTTACCTCAGCCAACAACCTTTAAAGAATTCTTTAATAACAATAGTTCATTATAGCGAAGCTTGAAACCCCCACTAATGTGGTTATAATCAATGTTGCCAGGAAATACATTTTTTTTTGTAATTTTTCTGTAACAGGCTCTGTTAATAAAACCCACATATATATATATATATATACTTTCGAGCTAACTTCACTCACACATATATGATTAATTTTGTAAGTAGAGCACCATTTTTTTTAAACTTGTTCTTTCATTCTATTACTATATTTGTCACGCCCACTTATAAATAATTAAGAAATTTAAATTCAAATGCATAAAACTTTGCTTAGTACAGAATTTTTTACAGAATATATGCTGTAGTTATCACAATAGGCATTTAGAGAGAGGCAGAGGCTGGTTTGTTATTATATTTTATATTAAGTGTACTTAGTATATTAGTCGAAGAAATTCGTCCCTTATCCATATTTGCCTTTGAATAAGTTTAAATCAGTGAAAAAAATATTAAAGAATTAAATTTACAAACCTATTTCAATTTTACTTTTTATGGATTATATTTTACACAATATTTTTTAATTTTACTTTTTAGATGCCTAATGATGACAATGGCAACACGCGTCGTAAGTCCTGCCACCCATCCCTGTTTCACACCCCAATTTGTTTGTGTGAACTTGTTGGAACCCAATGACTCCACTAATCAAAGTGAAAATAAATTACTTTTTCTAGACACGAACCTGTTAATTTACCACTAAGAGTACAGTGATTTATGGTAATAACGGTACTTTGGGGAATTTCAATTTTATTCACCACATCGAATAAATTCACCACATTTCCCAAAAATTCACTAAAAAGTAAAAACAATAAATTTGACCTGGTGGTTGGTGTGTGTGTGTGTAAGGTTTTGTCCGTCTGCCCTTTCCACAACACACACACCCACAACGAGATGCCTGCCGCCCAACCAACCACACCACACACACTCATAAACACCCATACAGACTACAGACAGACAGAAGAAAGAAGCAAGACGCACACGTCAACACACAAAAGCAACAACGTTCATTCAGAAGACAAACACGAACGAGAAACAAACACACACCACATCACAACAACGCACCCCATCACTAGTCCTCCCCACAAACGATAAACAACTCACAGAGAGTACGAAGAAAGAAAGCCCACACACACACACACACTCGTGCTAAAAATCCTATTGAGGCATGAGGCTAATTTTCATTTAAACAAACCGTTAGCGAAAAAAGAATGTACGAATAAAATTAATGCAAGGAACCAACGAACCAACCCAACCAAATCAGTGTTGCCAGTAAGAAATTTTTTTTTAAATTAACTGAAAAAATAATCTCGAAAATAGGAAAAATTTACAAATGATAGTAAAAAAATCAGAGTGTTACCAGGATGGAAGAAAGAACGGCAGTTTTTGTAATAAAATTAAAAAAATATTCACTAAAATAGGAAAAAATATACAAATTTTTTTTCAACATTAACTTACATTACTTACTTGTTAGTTTACAAAAATTAAATTTAATTAAATCGTTTAGAACAAAAAGAAAAAAAGTTCTTCATGCCCTATACACCCTAGTTTTGGTTAGAAATAACCAAAAGAACGGTAACACTGGTAGATAGTAAAGTTGTTCTGGAAAACTTTTACATAATTAATGTAAAGATGTCTTGTCTACTCTTAATATAAAGTATTTGACACAGTCGATTCACAGACCGTGTGGCCTAATGGATAAGGCGTCGGACTTCGGATCCGAAGATTGCAGGTTCGAGTCCTGTCACGGTCGAAGTTAGAAGAGTTCTTTTCTTTTTGTTTGAATATGATGAATGAGAAACTATTTTTTTACTTTTTAACAATCTTTTAATTTTTAAATAGAGTTTAGTTATGCTTAATTACTTACATTTCTAACAAATGATTCTTAGTCATTTGTTAAAATATATTGTTGATGAGTAGTGGTGTTTTATTAGTGAAATTCTAATACAAATTGATAATGAAAATGAGTCATAATAATCTAATTCAAAACGTTTTTAAGTCATAGCTTACATGAACATAAAATACGGTTCTAAATTCAAAGCTTTCGAACTGACCGTGTGGCCTAATGGATAAGGCGTCGGACTTCGGATCCGAAGATTGCAGGTTCGAGTCCTGTCACGGTCGCAGAGCTTTACAAGCTTTTTTTGTATCATAGAAACGAAGTTGGAAAACATTCCATATAAAATTAGCCTCGGAAATGAGAAAGGAATTGCTTCTTAAATTTCCGAGCAAAGCTTCTTATTTAGAAATAATGCAGCTTTTCCATATGTTGTTAATATTCTTGTATAAGGCGCATGGGACATGGTTCCGACAAATAAGCCCCATCCATTACCATATATTTTTATTTCATCACTCCGCCTTCGCAACTTGTTTGTCGATCTATGTATCCTAGTTATGTATGAGATAGTTTTGTTCTTCAGGTAGGGTTAAGGTTCTCAGGGTTTTTTAATATGTGTCCAGTCCAGCCTCATTCATCTGAACTGTCTGATTGATTTCCCGCACTTTTGGAATGTTATTTTGTGCAGGTTGTGATATTCTCCGCAAACTCTTAGAATATTATATGGATATACTTTATAGAATCATTTAAAATAAAAATATATCAAAAAAATGTGGAACGCTTCACGATTTTGCGTGTCATCCTTGCGCAGGGGCCATGCTAATCTTCTCTGTATCGTTCCAATTTTAGTATATGTTCTGCCGAAGCAAGAACGAATGTTTCACATTTTATTTTCTACTTATATTCACATTTAAAAAAAAAAGCATGTGGGAATTATAACACAAACAGCTCTAAAGTGTGTTAAGTGAATGTTATGGTTTTTTCTATTATATGGTTTGGAGGGTTGTTTTTGTTTTCGAAATTTAATGTTTGTTGATGGTTCAAAACTCGGTGGGGAGAAATTTATTTATTTATGTGTAACTAATTTTTTTTTTTTTTAAATTTTGTTTTTAAATTTTATATAAAATGTCACGAGAACAATACCTTTCGGTCACCCTTTCCCATTATTAGGGAAATTAACAAGGATTTATTACTTACCCAGTGAGCAAAATACCACATGGACATGGAATAATTAAAATTTCTCATGTTTTTTTTATTAACCAGTGTTTAAACATATTTATTTTTAAAATATACAATAACTAACATACAATAATAGAACATTTGAATATTTTAACGAAATGATAATTTAACAATTTTCTCTTTCAATTTTATACTACAATATATAATTACAATAATAATATAATCATAACATAAGTACATACATATATGTATGTATTATCTGCCTTGTTCTTTCTATGTATATTCTTGACTAAATTTATATATTTTTTTTTGAATTGATAGATAACAAACACAGCAAAGAAAATTAGATTAATGAATAAATAATAACAAAACTTTTAAAGTTTTTTTTTTATTTAACTTCTTTTTGTTTAAATCATATTCGATAAAATGCATAATAATAAACTATCCAACAACAATGAACACAGTTTAAGTATATTTTTTTTGCTTGCTATGGAAATAATTTTTAAGCATTTTTTTTATGCAAAGATTAAAACACAGCAACATTATTAAATATATATGGTATATATGGTAGGTACATTTATAATTTAATTAAAACATTATATCAGTTAACATTTTTTCTAATGCACAATACACAATATATATAGGTATACAGGATTTTCACTAATTTGTGTCGCAAAATTTTGCTATAACATAACATTTATTATTATTATTATTATTATTATTATTATCTATATAATATGTATGTATATATTTATTATATATTTCTATATTTTTTGTTTATAGTAATTTTTTATATAAACTCAATCATTAATTAATTACATTATTATATTATTTCTTTTTGTTTTTTTTTAAATTGTAAATATAGTAGTTGTTTGTTTATCTTTCTATGAACTTATATAAATATGTATGTAAATTGGTTTTGGTTTCCTAATGCATGAGTATGGGAGTAGTGTTCATGTGTGTGTTTATATATCAGTGTATATATATTCCGTTTGTTTATATTAACTACAAAAAAATAAGTTTATTTTGTTCATAAATTACTAAACCAAAAAAAAAAAAACAACTCTTTACTAATTAAATGGCAACACTGGGTAATTATTAATATTGCCTATGGGATAGATGTTGCCATTTGTAAATAATAAAGAAAGTGTAATACTGTCATAATACCTACAATATGTTCTTGTCTTATATTTGGCCACAATCAGAAACATGACCGTGTGGCCTAATGGATAAGGCGTCGGACTTCGGATCCGAAGATTGCAGGTTCGAGTCCTGTCACGGTCGCAGATACGCTTTATTTTTTATTTGTAATTCTTAAATTTTTATAATCAATTTCATTTTGTATCGTTGTTTTTTGCAAAACTTTTTTTTTTTTACTAACAATTGGGATGTTAACAATTTGAATTTTATACTGTATCTTCTTCTGTTTATTGTTTATATATAGATCATATAAAAATCGCTTGTTAGAAAAATTTCCAGTTTTATAGAGTATAAACGGGGAACGTTAACCCAGCATAGGCGAAAAAAA
The DNA here is from genome assembly GCA_005959815.1 of Sarcophaga bullata. Taxonomy (NCBI): domain Eukaryota; kingdom Metazoa; phylum Arthropoda; class Insecta; order Diptera; family Sarcophagidae; genus Sarcophaga; species Sarcophaga bullata. The sequence continues at coordinate 361,690 of QOCX01000162.1, forward strand.
GGAATAGCTTTTTAATTGTCTTATATATCAAAAGAAAGTGGAGTCATTCATACAGACCTACATAACATACCATAGTCAGGATTCGATATATGTAGTTTTTCACACCACTTATGTTGCGTGTGTTAATTTTATACATGAAGGGTAGGACTTACAGTTTAAAGTCTACTCCGAATGACAAATTTATGAGAAAATTTTTCAGGGCAATTTTATTTACTCTCAGAGTTTCTGCCAGATATCTGTTAATGTCAAAACTCATTGAAAAATGTCAATACCAAGGCAAGCCAGTGAACATATGCTCCACACAATAATTAAATTTAAAGAAGAAACAAATCCAACCAGTTGACACCTATAAAACTATTAGACGTATCTCAAACGTTAAAAGTTGTCCAATTTTGTTCGTTGCGCTAAGAACAATGTATATCAACTTTTATGTCAGTTGAAAACGTTAAAGTATGACGTATGACAGATTCTATGTGCTTCGGCATTTTTTAAGCATTCAGCAGAGTTTGACATAAAGACCTATTTATATTGAGAAGCTATGAAAAAATTATGTTATCTCTTTCAAAAGTTTATAGATTTTGTAAATGCTTTCCAGTAGATTAGAGCGCTGGAACGTCTTAGGCTAGCATATCGGTATGTGTTATATAATCGTACTTATTTCAGACATAACATTACTCAAACTTCTATTTTTCAACAACAACGAAAGCTAAATTTAAGACTGATCCAGGTGTAAATATCATTTTTACATATTGTATTGAAGACAAGGATGAGAAAAAAGAGAAGATGTGAATAAAGGCGCAAATGATGATAGCCAGGATTTTCAATAATACCCAGGAGAGCTATGGTGGATGTCTATTTAAATAATTAATTAATATTTTTGTACTTTAGTCTTTTTAATTGAAAATTATCTTGATTTCTGGTTTATCGTTAATATTCCATCTTGACAATATAGCTTCTAATAAAGCTCTTTAGAAGCGCTTTAATTGTTGTGTCATAAATTATTCTTGTACTCAATAAGTACGAATAAATGAAAGTTAATCATCAAATTTTAATTGTTCGGCTTTTCTAGATTAAACGATAATAAATTCTAAAACGTCTAATAAAAGTTTTAACGATTAAACAATAGTCATGCTGTCTACAGCATTTAACCCTCATATGACTGAGAGAATATTTTCATTTTTTAAAATTTTTAAGGTGATTTATTTTCCTTTGACGAGAGTCCAAAAGAACATTTTTGGAGATCTCACATACTTTCATATGGAATTTACAGAATTTCTTAATGTTGCAGAAATAATGCATAAAATATGGTACTTTGGCTCGAAAGTTATGATTTAAAGGTTCTTACTTAATGTGCATAAGGGTTAAATGTTATGACGAAATTTTTTTTGAAGTTTTATTAAAGTCCAAAGATGAATAATGATGAAATGCATTACTTTCCGTCTGTGGGCCCGTCTCAATAGTGATAAGAAATTGGGCTGATTATTGCTTTTTCGACAGACTAGTCGCCATATTTTTTGATATCTATACATTCAGAAGCAATTTTATAATTTTCTATTCAATTAAATATAGGAAATTTAGGTTCACAGTCCTTAAGTTATGCCGAATCATTGTTTTTTATTTTTTATTTTGAGTACGTCCAAAATATTTCGATTTATTTATATCAAATGATTCTACGATTTTACTGGCCTTTAATGCACTTCAAATATAGAATTGGGTCAGTGACAGCACCAGCTGAGTTTATTTGTTATTTTAATTTTTATTCACATTGTTAACTCATGTAATTATTAATTAAACATTTATTTCGTATATAGAAAGTCGGAGGATGAGGTCTATTGAGTTTAGGATAGGTTAGGTTTGATGAAGTGTACTTGTCATTGGAACAAGTACTATACTCAGAGGTCAAAATAAACCATTGTAATACGTCTTAAAAGAGAGAGAAGGAGAATAGTAAAGGAGATATAGAAAAGGAGAAGATGTAAGAAAGAGAGGATAAGGAGATGGAGAAAACAGACCACAAGTACACAAGAGAGTGCGATTACTATCTTGAAGCTCTAGCACTCCTCAACCAGTTCAACCTTTGAAAAAGCTCCTGCCCGACATACTCAAAATCAATCTCATAAGGGCGAGACAATTTCTCCTCGTAGCAACATACCCTGCAATAGTTCGGCTGTTGTCAGCGATTTAATCTCGCAATGCCCAGTAAAATATTTAGGTTTCATAGTTGGCACGTCCACTTATCAGTTTGAGTTAGAAAATATTTAAGAATTTGATGGAAATTCAAAAATTTAGTTTTTTTTTGCTTTTTCCTCACTTTTTTTGCATCGATATTCTTGTGAGTATTCTAAAGCATACCGTTCCATACCCATACTCTATAACTTAGCTCTCACAAAATTGTTGGTTGGACTGATCCTAGGAAAACTGTATTGTCATTTTACAAGAGGCTGGTAAATCATGTTATCAATAATTTTGTAAAGTGGAGCATATATTGCCAATGGGGGGTGTTAGTTTTCAGATTTATTGGCTTAACGCCTTTAAGGAATTTTAACACGATCGGAAAAATATTGGCAAGTTGTTGAAAGGTTCACTAGTGTTCCACTGCTGCGTTGTTTGCGTACTATATGAAGTTGATTGTGTGATGTAATGGAGAGTCCTAATTTTATTATAATCGCAACAGATCAATTTTTATAGAAGTTATAGAAAAGTGATAGAGAGTAACAGAGAAAGGTTTCTAACCAAATTCTCTGATGTGACGACAGCGGTCGGAATGAAGACGATAATAAGAAGGTGTACTATCAGCGCATTACTGAAATAGTAAATATAAGGGGCTGTGTCATCTGAGTGCATTCAATACTTTTATAGGTTCCTTAGAACTCAGTTATACTTTGCCCTTTTTCCGAGGCTCTGATGATCGAATTATAGATTCAAAATGAAACGAAGTAAAAGCCAGAACTATTAAGAACTAGAACAGTGGATAATATTTGAGACAAAAGGCATTCTGGCAAAAAAAACTGAGAGTAAATAAAATTGCCATTGTAATGTGAGAAACTAGGTCGTAATACAGACTAAAGGGTTGTAATGACCAATTATGTCTGTATGTATGTATGCATTTGCATTAAAAATTGCTTAAACTATAGCAACTATTGCTTGCGTCCTAAAGAATACGTGTGGTGTAATTTTTTATATACACTCTTTGACAATACGAAATAATTTAATGGAATATGTTCTTATAATTTCTGGTTATTGAAAATTATGCCAGTAATATTACAATATTACTCATATGTCATAGACATATTTGAGTTCGTCTCAAATGAAATGCCTTAGATGTTAAAATGCCATCTTAATTTAGAAAATTTTAAAAAGTATAAAAATTTGTAATTAAACAATTGTATTTACGTTTCTTCTAATCACGAAAACAAATAAAAAAAAAATTTAAAAATTTCTTCTAAGAATTGGTAAAAAAACATCCACTTAATAATTAAGATATTTTAAAAGATAATCGAACACGTTTTAATTTGTTTTTAAGCATTTAGCAATTTTTTTTTTATCTTTTAGATAAGTAAAGTTGTATACAACGCCTTTTAAGTACATTAAGTAAGTATTTTTTTATTTATTTATTTATTTTTTTTTGTTTAATTTGAAAAACAAGTTCATTAAAGAAACGCATGAAAGCTTCTATAAGTTCAATCGAAATTGAGCGTGATAATTATGAATGAAAATATTAATAATTTATATATAATATAAATGAAAATATTAATAATTTATATATTAATAATTTATTATAATTTCCCGAATAGTAGACATAATTTAATTTAAAAAATTTAATAAATTACTTTGGAGTTTAGAAACACACAATCACATACATAATTGGTCATTACCATCCTTCAGATAGGATTACAACCACTTGTGTTGTGTGTGTTGATTTTATACATGATTGGCGGGAGCTACAGTTTAAAGTCGACTCCGAACGACAGATATTTGAGAAAATTTTCATGGTAATTTTATTTACTCTAGGAGTTTTTGCCAGATATTTTCTGAGAATGAAGTGGTATGAAAATTAAACATTCTCCAACAGAGCTGGCATCCTTGAAAATGTGCTTTCTCATTACCACCGATAGATTTTTAATGCAGAAACTACGATGAGTAATTTTAAAAAGGATTTGTTTTAATTTTAAAAAGGATTTGTTTTCTTTTCCTTCCTTAAGTTAATAAAACAATGAAGAAACTCTTTCTGTGGAAAAAATTCACAAAATAATGGAAAAAGTATCCAAAATTAGCTACAATTGTTAAAAAAAAAAGTACCAAATATATGTAGAAAATTCTTTGATTAGATTAACATTTATTTTCACTTTACTTTTGAAGATTTTTCGATATAATTTTACTAATCTTTGCCTCTCTAAAGCTATCGATCACCCTGTTATGATACTCTATGACATGTTGAAAACGTTTATTTTTAAGTGGGTTAAATAATATCGAAACAAAAAAAGAAAAACTATTTTATACGTATGTATGTTTAAGTGTTATAAGAATCGAAAATCTATTGTTTCTTCAAAGAATACTTAGTTGGTTTATTTTTGAAGAATATCCATTTGTTTGTGACATGACATCCATTTCACCGTTTGGGTTGAATCTCTTTCTGTCGGACTTTTTCTTGAGGCATGAATAACTAGTGGAACTCATCTATTCCTACCATTATAACATGAGTTGGCTTTTTGGTATATTTTTTTTTATCTAAAAATACTTAGGGATTGTGATTTCTGTTTCTGCTAAAAACTGAATTTGTGAGACAATGACAGAAATAGAGAAATGACTTTATAAATTGACTAATAGGCGTTGATTTTTAATTCACTCACACACACACAAAATGAATGGTGTGAGAAGCTAGGTTGTAATGACCAGTTAAGGAGGGAAGTGATACTAAAATTTTATTAAATCCTTTAATAGAAAAACGTCCGGAAATGTTCTAACGTAAGCATTGGCCTTACATTTCATTCGCTGAATTAAACCTATTTTAAGTTTTTTTTTTATTTTTTCGGTATACCATAATTGGAGAATGCAAATCAAACTAGATTGATTGACCTCTAGTGTTATAGAAACAAATTAATTTCTTTTGAGATAAAATTAATGGAAAAATTAAAAACAAAAAAATTTTTATAAAAAAAAAGAAAACAAAAATTCGCTGCAAATTTATTTGAATTTATGAAACCAACTGATTTCTAGATATCTACATATTAAACTCCAGTTCTTTTTTTGTTTTGTTTTTTGTTTTTAGCTAAATGGGTATTTCTATAATATTCTAAACCTTTGTTGGGCTTTGAAACATTTGTATTGTAAGTTTCCAT
>QOCX01000162.1:367036-400057 GCA_005959815.1 Sarcophaga bullata
ACGTTGTTTAGGTATTATATTTTTAAATAAATTTTCAAGTACTATTGTAAAACATGATTTTCACCATTGAGAGTTATGTTTGATAGATAATGTCAACATTTCGTTTAGGTTAACGTAAATACTATGACTTTCGTTTTAATATTAAATTTTTTATTTTATTTTTAAATATTATCACACTGTTAGTCATATTGAACTTTGTTTGTTAATAATAAACTGCCTACAACCACCACTTTGTCGGTAGGCAATAGACTGCCAAATGAATAAAATATTATTTTGAATTTTTTCCAAAAACCTTTTTCTTTTAGAGATAATAACTTATTTGCATGAAAACAAAAAAAAAAGTCAATTGTGGCAATAATAATTAATAATTTCCTAAAACTGTATGATTAGTAATGTAGTTGTTTTTACTTAAAAAAAATACCTTTCAGAACATACATACATGTATGTATGTATGTGAATAATTTAATATTTTTTTTATAACCTATTGTTTTTGTGTTTCCACTTTTTATAATGAAATAATATTCGAAGTGCAAAAAAGCAGAAACAAAAAAAAAATATTTGGTATGATATCCCGATAAATATTTTATGTTATACTAGAAACAAATGTTAGCTATTTCATAAGAAATATATTTCAGAAACACTATTTCAATTACGATTAGAACAGAACATACAAAAAAAAAAAAAAAAACAAAAGAAATTAAGTGGCGAATATGATTTATAGGAACTATTTTATTGGCATGTTTCATTAAAGGTGTGTCTTAAAAATATATTTTTAAAAAAAGGAACAACAAAACATATTTCAAAGTATTGCAAAGCTATTAAACATTTTCCTTAAAACATATACAATTAATTTTTTTTATGTATATTTTATTTTTTTTTCTAATACCAATTAATATAGGACCCGGAGTGTCACTGAATAGTATACAGAACTTGTAAAAAAATACTCGATAGCTGTTAAGATCAAAACAAATTTTCTATTTTTTTTTAATTAAAAATGAATTGTTAATACTTTTATGCAATATTATGCCCTGTAGCATATTCTACAAATGTATAGGGTGGGTGATCTATCGGTTTAAATTGGAACGAAATCTGTCACAAAATTCAGTGAACGTAATGAATCGATTTTGCATCTTTTCGAATGAAGCTCATTGCCGTTTTTGAAGCTTAGAAAATCCTCATGTGGTCTTACAGAAATCACTGTACCCATTACGAGTGACAATTTGGTGCGGCTTGTGAAGCGGAGACATCATTGGCCTATATTTCTTTGACCATTATGTTCAATGAAGACACCTATCGCACCATGATAATTGATTTTTCTGTGCCTGCTCTTCATGGTATTGATGTGAACGATGTTTGTTTGCAACTTGTCACACATCACAGGTCACAATCGATTTATTACTTCAAACGTTTGATGGTCGTTTAATTATACGAAATGGTGATGTCATTTGTCTGCCAAGAACCTGCGATTTGACACCATTCCGTTATTTTCTATGGGGCGTTGTTAAAGAAAAGTGTTATGCCGACAAACCGGAGACATTTGAGCACTTGCCGACATACGATCGCAAAAGTGCACGAATCTTGATTCGATCGAATGAAGTACTGTGAGACTGTCACCGGAATAATTGGACATCATAACAAAAAAAAAAAAAAGAAGTGAAAAAAATTATCAAAGCTTTATTGTTTTATTTTGTACAGGACAAATAGTAGTTTTTTTTTCGTTGTAGCATCTATAAAACTAATGCCTAAAATGTAAAATTTCTTACAATTTTTTCTGTATACTTTTCAATTACAATAGATTTTCAATTGAAAAAAAAAAATTGGACGAAATCATTTTATTTGTCGCAGACAATCTAAACAAAGAGTGCAATTTCCTTCAATAGAATTAGATTGATTAGTTGATCTATTATTATAATTATTATAATTGTTTTTAATTTTTATTAAATATTTACTAGTCTTTGTGATATAAGCTTTTTTTTTTGTCTTTGGAATTCGGAAAACATTTTTCTTCGGTAAAGAGTAGTACTATGTAGTGTATATGAATGCGCATGTATAATGTATGTATAAATATATAGTATATATATAGATATGTTATAGATATGTAATAATGATAATTTCAATTTTTAATTGTTTTCTATAACAACATATAAAATTACTTTATTTTTTCTTTCTTATTTCTTGTTCGTTTTTCTTAGTTTTTGGTTTTGGTTTTGGTTTTGGTTTTTCACTATGTATGTAAATAATTTAACTAATTTGTTGTATAATTGTTCTAAAATTCTTAAGGTACATTTTATGATATGTATTGTATTGTATTTGTTATATTTTTCTTTTATTTTTTTTTTTTTGTTTTGTAATAGTTTGTTTAATTTTCCCTTTTATTATTAATTTTCGTTAACATTTTAATTTTGCAACAAATCTCTCATGATGTCAAGAGAATCTTGCAAGGATTTTGCATAGCGTGAAGCGCTTGTGTCTTCACATGAGTAAAATGCTGAAACGCAGAAGACAATTTCATCAGGATGTGGATTGTATGAACAACCATAACCTTTTGGCGTTACCGGTCCATAGCCCATAAAACTATCGGTGCTACAAGCCACCTATAGATTGAGCAGGTTATACACAAAGATTTTTTGTTTTGTTTAATTTTTTTTTTCTAATCAATTACAAACTATTTTTGTTTTCTTTTTCTTTGTTTGCACTTACACACGATAAAGAAGAGAGGTGCAAAGGGATTTATTTTTATTCAGTGCAGATTATGAGATTTGATTGATTTTTATTACAAATGAGAAGAGATTTTTTTAAGTGTAAAAAGTGCTTTTAAAAATAGGTGTTCTGTAAGGAGTGGGTGCTATAGTGTACATACATATATATTAAGTTTACTTATATTTGAGAAACAATGAAAAAAAGAACCATAAAAATAATTAAAAGCGGGTCATTGATGACTTCTTCTCGAAACATCATATATTTTTTGTGCTTTTTCTTCAGTTAAAAAGATTTGATGGCAAGTCCAATGAAACAAAGGATACCATATAATGCATGTTTAAAATTTTTTAATTCCTATGTGTTATTAACAAATCTGACTCTTCCACAAGACAGCATTGTACAATTTGTTTATATTTTCATAGCTGTTTCCCACTCCAAACGTTCATGCGATGATAGATGATATTGTGGCACACCATTATAATTAGAAGAATTATCAACGATTTACTTGTAAGTCTATTCCAAAAACTGAACAACTGCTATACCTTCCGAGGTAGCCCCATGTGCCATTAACAATAATTTGCATGGTTTTGATTTCATGAATCATATTTATCTAATCATTCCATTTTACAATGTTCCATCAAAGTATTTTACATAACTTCTGTACAGATTAGTCAGTTATTAACTTGAGGCGATCGCTAGGACGAAAATTTCGCTTGATGTTAATAAGTGAAGTGAACTTTCAGTGAAAGATGTGACATACATATTGCCAAACGACGTAAAACATTGAATGTCTCGTTTGTTCGTTGTTTTAATTTTGTAAAGTAAATGATTTTGTTGTACTAGTCCATAAAAAATGTGCCCGTCGAGCATTGTGTGACGCCAATTCGTTTCTTTGATTCACAGCAGTGTAAAGAAAACATAATTTATATCAAGTTTTCATCACAAAAGTATGGATTTGTCCGCTGGAGAATACATTTATCCTTCCGAATAAATCGACACTATGAAAGCACTGTGATTTTTTAAAACAGTAGCTTTAAGAAATCCTTGTCCATATCGAAATCCTTTGTTACGGTAATAGCTACGATACTATCTTTCTCTTTCAGTGCTTGAGATCTATGTAGCATCTACTTTATGTACTTAAGTGATGATACAATATGCTTCATTTATTCCAAAACAAAAAAAAGTAATATACAAAGCTTTGTTTTGTGCTCTTTAGCTTATCAGTGCCATTAGTGCGCTTACATGCAATTTATTATTTTTGTTTTTTTTGTGCAATAAAAGGTGATGACAAATAAACGATAAATATTGTCAAAAAAAAAAAAAATGCCTACCCTGACTGGTAGATAACAGGAAACACTGTGATATTTGATACGATTCATCGGTAAATAATTCATGTATGTCGCCGGTAACCTCGCGACTAGCTTCTCGTAAACCTAACAAAGGAATATCAATGCCATTGCCCAAGATATTTTGGACCATAACCTCAGTTTGTCGGGCTACAGCACAACGGAATAATTCACGCAAATGATCTTTCTGCAGTATTTTAAAATAAAACAATAAGAGAATAACAAAATAAACTCATGTGTTTAATATTGTTTAACTTACACTGTATATGCTGAATTTAACTTTACGCGAATCTTCTTCTTCTTCGCGATCACTTTCCAAACCTACATTAGGTCCCTCATCTTGACACATGGCCTTAGCCCATTCCAAGGCTTCTGTGCTAGCGCTGCGTATACAGTCAACACGACCCAAAAGAAAACGTCTCGTTGATGCACTCTCATAGGTGGCAACTAGATGACCATATAGTCTAGAGTTAAAGGTTTATTTATAGTTTTATGAAGTCCCGAAAAAGTTAGAAATAAATAAATACTGACTTGAAATAGGCCAGCTGTAGGGAAAGTTGTATGTATGCATCGGGACTAACTTGGCAAGCTTTAATGAAATTCTTACCATAACCTTTGTAACGATAAACGTAAAAATCTAAATCGTCTATGGCTCTGTAAGAAGAGAGAGCCATTCATTAAAAAGCTTATGTATTAGGCATGTGGGCATGTATGGTAGGTAAGGACAACTCACTTGTCTACACTTTGGCTTGCATGAGCAAAACGTCTTTGTATTTCTGGTACTATTTCCCATTCCAAACGTTCAGGTGGTGGTAGATGATGTTGTGGCACACCACTATCATCCGAAGGATTGTCAACAATTTTCTTGTAAATCTTTTCTAACAACTGGACCACTGCTATACCTTCCGAGGTGGAATGTTCGTAACATAAGCCCCAGGTGCCATCGGTACAAACAATAATTTGCATGGTTTTATCGAACCAACGATTAGCAGAATTATACTCACTACCACCGCCATGTATCATTTCATGAGCCATATTTGTTTCATCGCGTTGACCAGCATAGTGAACTGAAGGAGTGGCACCCACAAAGCCACGAGCATTAAACGTCAACGGCAAAGGCTCATCCAAACACAATACAATCAAGGCGGTCTCAATTAATTCCATATTGCGATGATTATGCTCTTCTAATTGTAAAGTGGCACGATCTTCGGCCCAACGCGATCTCGGTTCAGCGGTTAGAAGACCCATAGGCGGTGGTTTAGACGGTAAACAAGGGGCATCACTTAGCACATATAGGATCTGAGATGCTATTTCACTTTCTGATAGTTTTCCACGATCCTGGCCCTTTAACACAATACAATACATTTGATTGCGACAGAATACAATCACATGCTCATCATCGGTTTTGTGTTTTGGCAAATATTGGGAATCACGCTGTAAGCCTGGACGACGACAAGAGCCTAACAAACGATAATACTGAGCCATACACAGCGGTTGATTCTTTTCCCGAGATGTTGCTCGTTCTTGAGGCAAGTTGCCACTGTCAAGCATTTCCTTATGCAGCATAATGCCATCTAAAATACGAGCTGCAAATCGGGCGACATCGTGCACAGTGGTAAAACGTCGCGGTGGTAAAACCATACCCGGATTCGAATTTATTGGCAATGGCAAACGCACATCCATGTACATGTCATTTAACCAGTAATAGTATGCCTGTAAATATATCAAAAGAAAATATGCTTAAAAATTATTTTATTTTTTTATTTTGTGTTTCTGTTATCCTATGATACTTGTACTTGTACAACAGAATTTTAAAGACTTTAACAAAACTTTAGTCATTAACCTTTCATTTCCAACGATTTGAGAGGAAATTCGTGTCAATTAATTTATCAATAAATTTTGTTGTAAGTATACGTACATTCTATTAATTTATATCGAAATCAAAGAATAATTTCGGTCCAAAAATATATTTGTATGTATGTGATGAAAACAATAAATGTTTAATGTATTCAATTGTGAAACTTAGTGTACAACATTTATTATTTTTTTTTTCCTTATCATTATTATCATTGACATAAAATCAATGATTTTTTTCCAATGATTTGATTTTTTATGTGGAATTTATTTTAAAATAATTAAAAATTTATGTATTGAAAGAGGGTATAAATAATAAAGTTCATGATAAAATCAAAGTAGTTCATCGTTTTCATCTTTGGCAAACGAATGCGGAATTGTACATCACAAACAGAGATGAAAGGTAAAAAATTTAATTTTTTAGAATTGTTATAATCAATTTTTAAATGTGAATCCTTTTTAGTAGTCGGACTATTTATTGTTGTTTTGAGTCTTGTTGCTGTCGCACAGGCCAGCTATCGATTGTCATGTGCCAAATCAGAGCTTGGCATACGTTGGCCTAGCTATGAAAGCAATTCGGAATATTATGTATGCCCACGCTTATTTGCTAAACAGGCTGTTGTTAGCTGTAATCCAGGCGAAATATTTACATTCGCTTTGCAATCGTGTACCTCACCCAACAGATATATACCAGCTCCACCTCTAGAACATTTGCCAACTGCTTCTCCTTTACTTAGCCAACCCAACAATGAGGGATATTTGACACCTTTGGAATTTAACGGTGGCAGTCATCCTCCAATTTTGAATCAATTAAATTCAGCTGTACCTGAAATACAAATTCCAGTACATCAAATGCCAGCACATCAAATGCCAGAACCCATGACAATCCCTCATGCTCCACTTGTAATGGTGGAAGAACCAAAACACGTAGACACGCCAGTCATTAAAGAAGAACAACCTATAGCACCTGTAGAAACAGAGCATAAACCTTTGGCTCCTTTACCACCAACACCTCCTCCAACACCACCAATGGTAGAAAAGAAACCAGCTGGCAAAAAACCAGAGTCCGACAAGAAAAAGAAATCTTCAGCTAAGCCTAGCAAGAATGCCAAGAAACCGGCCTCAGCTAAGAATCAAAAGAAACCAGCAAAAAATTCCAAAAGTCCCGCTAAGAAAACCCCCAAAGCCTAAGTTATAAAATATTATAGACGTTGTTTTTCTTATCTACATACATATGAAATCAATTAAAAATTTAATCAAAAATAGTGTAAAAACGAAATAAATACAGGCGGAGATAAACAATAATACATACATATATCCAAGAATTTACTTATGCATGTACAAAATATTATGAATAATTATATTATTATTATTATTATTATTATTTTTATTATATACTCATAATTAATCCAATTAGTTTTTGTTTTTCTATAAAATGTTGACGACAATTCTAATAATATTCGGCAAAAGTTTTTCTGCCTGGCTATACTCTAAGTCACAGTTGCCTGAAATTAGAATTTTGTTTAATAGGCTACTTTTACAATGGTAATCCTTAAGGATCGTTTTTAAACAAATAGGCTAATAGTTGTTTGAATTTGAATCTACTAAAGCTCCTGCCTCATTATACGTTTCGTCTAAAAAATGGTGAATGAACTAAAATATGTTCACGTCAAATTCCCATTACTGAGGGATACGAATAAGCAACCAAGTAGTTGTTCTACATTCGCATATACGATATCTGGGTATACTCCTTGATAGACGTCTAATTTGGAATTTTCATATGAAAGCAAATTTAGCACAAATCGAATTTCGATCAAAACTGAAGTCTAAGCAATGTGGTGTTGTGGTACTTCAAAAACTTGAATATACATAAAGATCTAACTGTGCTAACAGTCAAGACGAAGTAGTCTAGAGGAATTTAGAAAGATACTAGAATAGGCTCGTAATACAACCGCTAGTTTGCAACCAAGCAATCCAAAGCGTTGTAAGCAACCACGTGAAAATTTATTTATAAATCTGATGTCAGTGAAATAAATCGTACTGTTGTTCCGTAACATTATGCCTACCCTGGATGTACTTCTATTATTAAATTTTCATTAACCGGTTAGGATATTCTGTTAAAAAAAATAATTGCCATTCGAAATTTGTCTCTCTTTATCTTTTGCTTATGCGGTGTACTAAACGCAATTATTGTTTTTAAGAAATAAAGTTTCTGCTATACTTGTATTATGGTTGTATGTATGTATGTTGTATACTTTTCCATTTCAATTTTGTGATTTCGTTATTTAATCTTACTACTGTCAAATTTCTAACGATTAACAATTAAACAACGAAAACAACAAATTATATTAGAACTCATGTATTAAAACAAAAAAATGAATCAGTGACAGTAATGTGTATGTAATACGATCATAATTAAAAAAGAAAAAAGAATAAAAAACAGTTAACCTGATAAAATTTTAGAATAAACTCTAAAACAACAAGATATGATGGCTATAAACCAAATTGGCGAAAAATTAAATAAAAAGCGTTTAATTTGTGACAATGAATTAGTGTTGACGCAGACGTCTTATAAGAACAACGTTAACAAGTAACGCAAAAGTAATACATCAAGTAATAATAACAATGAAATTGGGTGGTAAGTAAATATACCTACATATGGTGTATATACAATTTTATATATCTGCTGAAATATATTAATTAAAACACTTTATTATTTATTATTGATGATTTCAGTTTTCGTTTGTGGTTTAATTGTGGCTTTGGCCCAGTACAGCGTCGCTGATCAAATTTGTAGTTATCCGATCGATTATACTACAATTTTTGTACCCGCTTGTTATGGCAATGAAGTCGTAATGAAATGGCCATATTATCAGGATTTCACTAAATATTATCAGTGTGTTCAAGGAGTCCCTACTTTAATGAATTGTTCAGCAAATACATATTTTACTTATTACAATCAACAGTGCTTAGGTTGTGATAGGTTTAAACCAGCACCTGAATGTAAATACTTGAAAACTATTAATCCGCCTAATTGTATAGCCATGCCTATTTCAACCACACCTATTCCAACAACAAAGAAGCCAGCAACAACAAAGCCAACGGCACCTCCAACTACAGCTAAAACTACAGCTCCAACTACAGCTCCAACTACAGCTCCAACTACAGCTCCAACTCCAGCTCCAACTCCAGCTCCAACTACAACTCCAACTACTGCAAAACCAGAAACTGTACCAACACCCGGTTCTAGTACTGACATTCCACAACCACCTTTAGAGTCTACCCCTGCACCTGGCATTCCAACACCAAAAACTGAACCACCCACACCACCGACAGTTGAAGAAACCCCAGAAATTCGACCATAAATTCTCTGTTTCGAATTGCCTATTAACAGTTCCGGAGAATGCATTATTGATTCCATAGATTTATTAAAAACAGTAAAAAAAAAAAATTATGAAAACTAAATAAAATTACTTGATATTTAAATAAAATCTTAATTGTAAATTAATTAACTTTATAATTAACTTTATTATTCTAATCCTCAAATTGTCTAGTCATACCGAATTCGTTATAATGGAATTCTCCTCTAAATGTAATATATCTCCCCATAACTATTTCTTCATTGTCATCAATCATTGCAATCGTTGGGTTTTTCGATTAAAAAGAACAAACGGAAGATAAACTACTCCTCCCGGTGAGTATATATGCAAAGAAATTTTAATTTAATCTCTACATGTGTGAACGCAATATCAGAAAAAAAAAAAAAAAAACGTAATCACAATTATGAAGAACTAAAAGGAAATCGTCATGACTTGTCTAATCTAATTCACTTGTACGTGTGCTTAAAAATATTTTTAAGTACTTTCTGGTGACAGGGTTTTTATTATCATATTATGATTAAAATTTTAAACCATTAATCAAATAAAATAAATGTGATATTAAATTAATGGAAACAAATTAAATTAT
The DNA here is from genome assembly GCA_005959815.1 of Sarcophaga bullata. Taxonomy (NCBI): domain Eukaryota; kingdom Metazoa; phylum Arthropoda; class Insecta; order Diptera; family Sarcophagidae; genus Sarcophaga; species Sarcophaga bullata. Next base: position 376,903 of record QOCX01000162.1, read on the forward strand.
AATTAAATTTGAACAAATATTCTTGCATGCATTATCAGATCATAGCTTATTTACGATTATAATAATGTTGTTATAGAATATGTTTTTTATATCGTCTATTTATTTATTTATTTCTTTAGTTATTGAATTTTTATTAAGATTATTAAAATGACAATATGGTAACACTATAACATATTCACACATATAAGGATTTCAATGTGCCATCTGACAAACCACGGATTGAAAAATGTTGTGTAAAATATCGTATTTAAAAATTATCATGGAATATCATTAAAAAAAAAAGAAATAATTTGTACCCTGCAGCTTTTATTTCCATACAATCTAGTTAATGGTTTCTACTATGATAGTATAATTTATTCCTGATATTGATCGACTGTAAAAATTGGTTAATTTTTTACTTAAGTTGAGATACAATATGCGATACTAAAAATATCAAAAGAACTATCGTCTAAGCTTATACGCTTAGAACCCATTAGAAAACAAAAGCGTATGATAAAACAAAAGCGGTTTGCAATTTTGCCAAATTTATTTTTTTGCTGTGAAGTACAATTGTTCTGGTTAGAACTGGAATATATGGCTGTCACAGCCGAGTTCATAGTTCCTCATTCGATCGGACCAATTTTCGTGCACTTTTTCGAGTATATGAGATCGTATCTCGGCTATGGCATCACAAATGTTGGCCTTCAAAAGCTCAATTGTCTCTGGTTTGTCGGTGTAATACTTTCACAGAAAATAGTCCAACGGTGTCAAATCGGATTTCAGTTAATAAAACGACCATCAAACGTTTGACTCAATAAAGCGATTTGGCATGAGATGTGGGACAAGTTGCACCATCGTGTTCGAACTAAACATGGTTCACATTAATAAAATGAAAAGCGGGCACATAAAATCGCTTATTATGGTGCGATAAGTGTCTCCATTGATCGTAATGGTTGCGCTGTCTTCATTTTCAAAGAAATTGTGATGCATTAGTTTCTATAAGTCCACGTGTGGGTTTCCGATGCCCCAAATACGGCAATTTGCTGATTAACGTACCCACCAAGGTGAAAATGAGCTTCATCTGAAATTTTTTTTTTGTCAACGTCGACATCAAAGTGCAGTTTCTCGTTGTGAAAATTTGATGTTAACTGTAATATAAACCGTTATCCGTCTTGGAAAAGCTGATGTTTACAAGATTCACTATAGTAGTCATGGTTACGTAGTAATCAATTGAGGACAAGTTCTAATTTTAGAATTTATAGCCAATCAAGTTGCTGGGATTGAAGATAAACGGGTATAGACGGGTAAGTATATGTTGATGAAATGTAATTCCTGTTTTATTTATTGATTAAAGTTGGCCGATAGTTGCCACTAAATGGTCGAATTGCGTAAAGAAGTAAAGAATCGTATTACGAGTTTGACAATAGGAGGGCAGTTCATAAATTTCGATAATGATAGTTTTCACCTGAAATTGTTGTGAGAGAGCTATTGCTATGGCAATAACAGAAAATTGTGAATTTTGTACTTGACGCTAATTTTTTTTCACTGGTTAGTTAAATACAAGAGGTGGGTACCAAGGGAGAAAATTATGTTTACGCATCGCATTGACTTACCCAATTTTCTTCTCTTTCTCGACGATCTATCAGATATTGATGCAATCGTGGACCCAAACCATTTGGTGCTATGAATTCTTTTATGAGTGCCTTAGTTCGTTCCAATTGGGCTGGCGTTGTGATGGGTTCCAGTGCACGTATATAATCGGCCATTGTTTGTTCCAACGGTGGGACAGGTACCTTTGGGAGTGTCTGAAATGCAATAAAATTATAAAATCAGATTTTTTTTTCTATTTTTTGTTAAAGATTACAACTGATTTCTATTACGTCTCAATTATATTATTTTCACATTTTTCAAATTTCATTTGTTCTCTTCATTTCGTATTTAAAATGAAAAGAAAAAAATTTTTTTTCCATTCCCTTAGGATTTAAACAAAGTTTATTTTGTTTTCCCTTTTTCTCAATACAGTTTTTTTCTTATCTAAGTCTGTAGCTTTTGAACATCCCAGACTTAATGATTAACCATTGGCAACATGGTGTTAGTGTAGAGGCAGATAATGAAGTTTGGTGGTGACTTTAAAATGTATGTATAACGTACTATTTGAAGGTATTTTGCTGTGGTGCAGGTCTTTTATAGCTTTTTTACAAAATTATGCAGAGGTATAAATGGTTAAATTTTATTCAGAAAGTTTCCGAGCGGGTTTAAGTAGGTTTTAGAAAACTAAAGGAATTAAAAAAATCTAATTTAAATCGGTAACATCAGATCTATCTATTTAAATTGAAACCATTGAATATATCATATCTGACAATACTTCTGTCATTCTATTCTGTCACAGAATTCAGTATACGAGTAATATCTCCACTGAACATAATGAATCGATTTACGCATGAAGACGTTGGTATTTATTAGAAATTTATTTCCAAAACAAAGGCAATTGGTCGGAAATTACAAAAAAAAAATTCACATTTTCATTTTCATCTTGTTGGGTATGTTACTAAGCCCTATTAAGAGTGGCTATTTGGTGCAGCTTATGGAGTGGAGACATCACTGGCCAATAATGCTTTGAAAACGACGACGGCACAATCATTACAGTAAGTGAAGACACTTATCGCACCATGATAACCGTTTTTTTTTTACCCACTCTTCTTGGTATAGATGTGAACAATGTTTGTGTTCCAACAACGCCATCATGTTAAGAACTTGACATACATACGTTTGATGGCAGTTTAATTATCCTAAATGATGATGTCAATTGGCCGCCAAAAAGCTCCTATTTGACACCGTTGAACTATTTTCTATGGGACACCGTTAAAGTAAAATATTATTACTGAGCGTTTGAAGGCCATCATTCGTGATCCCATACACTCGAAAAAGTGCCCGAAAATCGGTCCGATCGAATAAGATACTGTGAAGCCAGCTGCGGCAGCCATATGTATAAAATAATATACCATTTCTAACCTCGACAATTGTACTTCACAATAAAAAAATAAATTTGGAAAAATTTCAAAACGTTTTTGTTTTATTGCATTTTTAAATTTAAACTTTTAAGTGGCCCACCCTTTACAATATGCTTTTATAATAAGTACATAAAAGACAGATCAAAATATATTTCGTTACTAATATTGAATAAGACTTAATTAAAAGCCTTTAAATAACGATTTATTTAGATTTCCATTTAAGAAACGATCTACTGTACAATCTACCATTCGTGCTTTCAAAACAAATTCTAAATATCTGAGAATTTTTATGTTGAATGCAGTATGCAATTGAAATTGATATCCTAAGTTTTAAGGTTTAAATTCTTTAACAATTAAAAATTTGTATAAAATAACACACGACGAAATCTATACATTCATGATGGCGAAATGGTGTTGAAGTGTTTTATAGAAGATTTTGGAAAATAAAATCATTGTTTTAAATGCCTGTATTTGGTTTGGATTTTTGCTTCATGTTGATATATTACCATGTTCATTTATTTCATTCAATAAGCAAGAAAAATAGAAATTTCAAGGGTTGTAATTTACAGGTATTCATAATAACGTAGATATTTATGCAGATTCTAGTTGTATTGGAAATGAAATTGTATCAGAAAACATTTACCTAGCACTTTCAACACCTATAATATATACCTTGAAAAATGTTTTGGATATGAAAAAAAAAAAATAATAATTAACATAGACTACGAGTGAATATTGGGGAAACTTTTTGTTTACTTTTCAACACATCTTTAGGGTTGCAAAAAAATTATTGGCACTAAAAAAAAACAAAAACAAATAAACTGTTAATTATATTCGATTTTCAAGCTGAATTTGAAGATAACGAACCTTCTATCTAACCTTTCGTCTGATATGTGCTTTTAAAGCCATTTTAAACTACCTTATACAGACAAACCAACATAGGTATGTCACGTATTATTTGTGTATTTCTAGCAAATCAGTATTACAACCTAGCTTCTCATACCTCTTATGTTATGTTTGTTCATTTTATACATGAGTGGCGTGATCTACAGTTTAAAGTCGATTTCGAATGATAAATTTTTGAGAATCTTTTCGGAGCATTTTATTTTACCTGAACTCTGCTGAGAGAAAGTCGGCAAATATTTTTTTTACGGCTAATAAGGCAATACACTTCCTACTAGACTATGGCGTCTTCAAATCAGTATTATACTGATATAATAATGTGTCTCTCTTCCAGTAATCTCAAGCACAATGTTCATTAAAAAGCGTCAACTATTATTCATTTATTGCAATAGATTTTATCTTTAAACTGATATGGCTATATTGATGGCCAAATTCTTTTACAATTTCGAGAAATAATTTCTACCAGACATTTTATATTCTATAAATTCGTTGTTTTTATTTTTTGTTTTTCTTTTAAGTTTTTTGTATTTATAAAAGTAATTTAAAATCCATTACAATTATAATTTATTTATTTTTTATATCCAAAAATACTGACAATCAATAGAAACGAAGACGCGTTTTAACCTGTCAATTTATAAACTTGTCAATTAAACTGTGTAACTTTTTACACAATGTCAGTTATTCAAAACTTAAATTTATTTTTCGCACTTTTTTATTCATTCTTTTTTCAAATATTCTTACTTTTTGCAATTGACTGACATTTAAGCCGGATGTACGTACATATATATTATTGAACGCTCTCAAACTCAAACAAATTGAATCACATGGGCAATAATAGAAATCACAATTCTCGAAGACGAAAAGTTGTAGCAGATGTTACAGGGTGTATATTCTAGAGATGAAGTGACTAAAATGATTTTAGTAAAGATATTTAAACCTACATCAATGAAATAGCTTTTTAATATCTTTTAATTGGATATATTATTTATCAATCTGAATATCTATTTTTCAAACGCTACCATGATAAATTTATCTAAAAAAACTATTTTGATAATGAACGTATACTGACGCATATTGACGCACATTGACGCATGCTTATAAAAAATTGTCATCAAATGCAAATTGATTATATTTTTTTTCTTTTGCAATCGCTTCTTTTTCTGTCAGGTAATATGCTCGAATAAGAAATTTAACTCATTAAGTTTAAAAAATTTCTGTTTAGTTTTCGGACTAGTCATCTATTTCTATAAATACTTTTCAAAATATGTACCATATATGAACAGAGAACATGCCAAATTTTGGTGAATACATAGAAAAAATCAACAGTTTAAAAATAGACAGTATATAGAAAATAGGTAGGTTAATTTTAGTCAATTTTCGCTATTATTTTACATTTTATAACTCACTATGTCCATTAGTTTCCTGTATAAGACTTCTCTTTGCCAAAAAAAAAAAATCTATGATACAAACAATCTTTGGGAAAGAAACAAATCCGTTTAAAGATTCACCCTGTAGAAGCATAGAATGTAAACACGATGAAAGAGAAACAAATGTTAACACGGAAACTGAAAATGTTATTGAAGTTTATTCTATACCAACGGAAGCTGGTGGCGTACAATAACTCCCCATTACAATATGAAGATTTTCGAGAACGAGGACGATGTCATAGAAATATTTTGATGGTATTAAATGAGGGAGAGAAATTGACAAGAAGAAATTTTATATATGTATGTTACATGTATGTATATATGTGTATGTATGTATATTACTTTATATCTACAGTGCTGTTTAAAAAAATAGATTCACCACGATCTAACATCTTTGAGACTAAATCTATTCTAAAGAAGAGTGACGCTTCAAAATTTTGAAGTGTAACGGGATTATATTCATAAGAGATCAGTGAACAAAGTACTGTTACTTTTTTACATATAGAGATTGATTTATTGAGATATAGTAAACTATTTGGAGATAAGGTGAATCTATGTTTTTGAACAGCACTGTATGTAAGTTTACTTTGTAAATACTATTTACATTATTAATTATAACAAACAATATTAAAGTTTGTCTCGGGTAAATAAAGTACAATATAGCAGCTACTGTTTATTTAATACACATGGATTAAGAGTTTCAAAATGTTTGCATTCCCATTATTATTGTTGTTTAGTATTGTCGAAATGTGAAGAGCTTTTTTTTTCTGTATAAATAAATCATACCTACCATGCTTAAAAATGTCTGGTAAGATAAACAAACATTGCTACTAGTGCTGACTGAATGTCAGTAATAAAGATTTCTTTAATGATTTAACGAGAAATTCATGATAAAGTTTTATGAAAAGGAGATCATAAGTACACTTAAAGAAATATTCGTTTAAAAAACTTGATATCAACATTCATTTACTAGTTCATTGAAAAAGATATATATGTATACACATATATACATATCTATGTATGTATATATAGATAAACAAATTTTTAAAGTAGAGTACACTTTAAAATGTTTAATGTTTATGTTTAAAAAATTTTACTTACGTCAGGAAATCCATATTCGTCTACCGATTCTGCAGTAGAAAGCCATTTTTTTGGAATCGATAAAATTGAGTCTCTCCATCCTAAAAATATTCAAATATGGGAATTAAAACAAAGAAAATAAAGGACATGTAAACTATAAAGTATTATTTCTATTTTCTTTAGCATTTATAAGAGTACAGTAAAACCTTCTTAAAGTATTCATTTACTTGTAAATAACACTTTACGTTACGTTACACGTTACGTTTTATGAAATATTATTTGTGATCCTTGTTACTGTACACCTTAAAGGACAATAGGCAATCACAGCCATTAGCTAAGAAAATATTAGAATCTTGTGAAATGAGAATTAATAGACAGATATTGACAATACCGCAGACTGACTGTGTTGAAACTAACGAAATACTGAGGAGATTATTACAGTTCTTTAGTCAGGATTACTCTAATACAATATGTATCAATTAAAAATCATATTCGTATATAATAAATTCAGAATAGATGTCATCGATATATGGGTGATAGAACTTTTGAAGATCTGGTCATGGTGGCGAACATGCCACTATGGAAGGCGGATTATCTAACGCTGGGTGACACAATGAACGGTAAACTACCCGCTAATCTAACCTAATCTGATATATATATATAATAAAAGTATATAATAACTATACGCCCAATATGCTATAGTAATGGTCCTTATATATAGGTTTTACTGTGCATTTAATGTGGTAATTTAATACCAATTTTACTGTCTGCGTCCTTTTACTTTGCAACTTGAAAAGTTTTTGGACGATTCGTTGCTATCGATTTGTTTGTCACTCCGGTGACAGAGCAGATTAATTATAATGCTTTTGTTTTGTTTTTGTTAAACTATTGTCAGTTTTCTTTTATTTTTATACCACAATACTGTCTGTATCGGGTGGGGTTTATTTTATTTAATATGTTTTGTTAGTTTATTTGGTCATCTTGTGGCTGAGAATTGTGGTGACAACATAGGTAAGTTTGCCAATTTAATCATTTTCTGTTTTTTTTTCTTAGCAATTAATTACCGTATTAATGAGGTTTCGTTTGCTTTTGAATACAGAACTACAGGGCGTAAAAGTATTCAAATAATGTATGGAACAATTTTTTTTTAACGTGTAATAAAGGTGTTACGGATTAAATAATATGAACATTTGCAGGTTTAAGAAAGTAGCTGATTTTTGGATCGGTGCTTTATGCTTTGTTTTTCTAGCTTGTGTTTATTTCTTAAACGTAAAAATGAAATATTTCGTGTTTATAATTTCCGATAATAATTCTGCTTTATTGTGATCATATCAACGTTTCGAAGATTACACAGGTCAACAAAAGCTAGAAAAAAAAGAAAAAATAAAAGACAGGACCAATAAGTTCTCGTAGAGCATATTGCATAGTAGTACTGTTCAAAGAATGATACTCAAGCGATTAAGGGAACTTCTGATTGGCCTCATTCATATGGAAATATAAACAATTTTCTTTTTTTTATTTTGTACATTTGACATTAAATATTGTTAAAAACCAGTTTGAATTTGAGTTTTTAAATTTTATACAAACATTTTGGGGTTGTTTTCCCCAGTCATTTTCATTTGTGCTATTGTTGTCGCTGTTGATATTGATGTTGCTATTGTTGCTGTCACCCTCTGGGATTTGGAAATGTTTATGTCACGTGTTCTAATGCATTAATTTATTCCACTTCTCAAATTTCTGCAGGTTTGTATGTGTATGTATTGAAACGGTATTGGTAATGGGGTGCTATTTGAACACATTAAAAAAAAAAAGAAAGAAACTGTTGCCGTTGGTAAAACCAGGATCCAATTTAGAAACGACAATATTTATTCAGTACATAGCTGGAGACGATTCAATTAAATTTTAAAATAAATGCGTATCTGTGTGTGGATACATACTAAGGTACCACGATACACACTGAAAGTTTTGCAAACAGAAAATACGAAGAAATACGAAAAAAAATATTTCTTTGACAATTTACTCTGGCAAAAACTTTGAGAGTAAATACAATTGCCATGAAAAGTCTGTCAAAAATCTATCATTCGAAGTCGACTTTAAACTTTATATCCCGCCACGCATGTATAAAATTAACACATACAGCATAAGTGATGTGAGAAATAAGTCATAATGATGGCTGAAGGCTGTAATGACTAATTATGTGTGTAGTTTAGTGTTGGCATTGTATTTCGAATGTTGTCTTTGAATATTTCCATATTTTTTGTAACACTATTCTTAGTAAGTCATTCGCAGTCGATTCGTGGTGTCTTCCTTCTTTGAGTTGAAAGCGTGGCTGGCATTCACTCAAATCTGTAATCAATTGGCTTCATAGTTTCTTCAAAAGTAGGTAAATTCTCTAGATTTGTTACCCTAATTTTTGCTTGGATACTCGGATGATCTAGCTGGCAGCCTTAGCTCAACTCTAGGCGAGATAATTACCTCTTCTCACTACTTAAATAATTGATGAATTGATGAAGTTTAATAGTCGAAATTAATATTAATTGAATTGGAAGCATTGGATTGGTAGTTATGCGCAACTTTTAGAGATATTTGGTAGAAATTAAAGAGTAGCAAGCCATATCCTGGGAGGAGGACTCTGGATGTATTATTTGGCTTGAAGAATTTAAAATTTTCTTGTTTAATTAAGTATTTCACAATTTTTTTTTTTTAGAAATTAATGGCAAAAAATAACCAAAAACTACAACAATTTCTATTTAAAAAACTTTAAGAATAGAAAATTATTATGAAATAAGTCGATCTATTTAATTAAATTTGCCATTTTATTTGCTTTCCTATGAAAGGTTTAAGTTTATTATGTTTCCATAGTTTCAATTCAATCATTTCAATACAAAGGGAAAGGCTATAAAATTGTTCTTGTTTTGAACAAAAAGAAAAAGAAATGAAAAGAAATTCCATTTAAAGTACTTGAAACCTGGTATAAGACTTGAAAAAGTAAATTTAATAAAGAAAAGGCTGTATTAGATAAAAGAGCACAATAGGAAAAACATGAAAACAATTTAAATTGTTATCCTGCATAAAAACTAAGATCTTTTATTTTCTTGGCTGCACACGAATACTTTTAAAATAAAATGAAATGTTTTATAAATTTTCTTTAATGCTATGTATTCGTAAAATAAGCTCAAAAGAAAAAAGACTACAATAACAATAACTGTACAACACTTCAGACAGGATCACAATCAAGCTGCTCACACTACATGGATAGTGCGTGTTAATTTTAACCAGTAGTGACGGGACCTTCAGTTTGAAGTCGAGTTCGAACGACAGACTTTTGAGAAACTTTGCATGACAATTTTATTTTTATTTGCTGCGGAAATCTGATCTGGTGTTTGAATCTTGGCAGCACGTCTAATTGGCCAACACATAACCTACTAGGCTACGGCGACTACGACGTAGTCTATGTTCTATCGCGAAAAATATAAACGAGGTACATTTCCGATGATACACTATTAACTGCGATTTCCTATGAAGTTTTGGTGCATAAGCGATATAGGCTGATCTGAAAACTATTTTACCAAGTTCTTACACTTTCATATAGCATTGGCATTATGAAGCAAGCAGAAAATTCAAATATCTAGCGTAAACGGTTCATAGACCTGAGTAAAATGGTATACAAAATATGATTCTATTGCAGTACAATCTTTGCTGATCTCAGAGCGGTCAGTAATTCCCTTAAGAGTATGTACACCGAAAAAAAAATTGCCTAATGTTGATGGGTGCCTTTAGAGCTATCAGAAAGACATTCAACAGCCATCCTTTTATGGGTTTCTGTTCACGACGACATAGAATGTAACAACAATGTGTAACTTAGCTGTCGCACTTGCGAAAGCTCGTACACGAACGAGTTCATTCATTCGGAAATTATAGACGATTAATCAATTGTATAGAAACCAGAATCTAATCATCTTAAGATTTCTCTCGGGTATATACAAGAATGAATATTACTTACAATGACGTCTGCAGACGTTAAAATGATAAAGCAGAAGAGGATGCCACTATAATTGTCCAGAGCTAAGTTAAAAAAGTTGTAATAATTTATAATCCTATATAAAACAATTTATAGTATTTCCTTTACTTTTAATGAAATTTAGCTCTGCCACAATTGCTTAATTACTTAATTAAGATTGCTTTCATTTCACTTTGTTTCTTAACAAAATCCTACACATCATGTTTCAGTTTTCCTTCTCCGAAATAACCCAAGTAACTTGGAACTTTCCTAAGATGGTTGTTATTTGCATTTATGAATGTTACTTTAATATTTAAAAAAAAAAATACTTTTTAGCCTAAGCTTATAACAAAAGATTTTAATGGGTTGAGATAAATATTGGATTGGTCGTGTGCCCAACTCCTTAAATGTTGTGCTAGCTGCTAACAAACCTTGTTAGTCTTATTAGATGATGGATTTCGGTGAGGGATTTACAACACCATTAATTTACTATCAAAACATTGTAAACAAACTAAGGATAACGACGATATAAATCCCTTGCAAGGAAAAAAACGGGAAAGAAACCAGAAGCAATTTTCCTGCTCGTTGTAATTATTTAAGTTGTGCCTTTGATGTCTATCTTTTGCACAACAAGCCCTAAAGGCATAACGCAGCCACAAAAAAAAAAAAAAAATACAAAAAAAATGGAGAAAGCGAACGTTCAAATTGTCGACACGTGACTTTATTGTCTCTAAGTCAAGTGTATGCGTGTAGAATAAGGAGTATGAGTCAGTTGATAGGGTCACAATGTTAAAGTTAATGTTTAAAGAGAGGTAGATTGGATAAATTGTATTCATTTAAATTATGATATTCATTTTCCTTTGGTTTACTGCTTTTGTTGTATTTTATTATCAAAACGCCATCTCGTAATGTAGTTGTTATGACCACAGAATGAGGCCTTCTGTTTATTGTTAAATTCGATGAATAGAAATAGAAATTGTTTCCTGTTTTTTTTTTTTTTTTCATTTCATCAGTAATTTTAGTAATAAAATTGTTGACTTCTGTTAAAATTTGTGTTGTACAGCCAATAATGGTGGGCCATTTAAAATTTTGAGTTAAAAAATGCAAAAAAACAAAAACCATTTAAATTTTGCACAAATTTATATTTTGTTGTGGAATACAACTGTTCCTATTAGAATTGGAATATAATTTCATACATATGGCTGTCGTTACTGGCCTCACAGTATTTCAAATCGAAAGGACCAATTTTAGTGCACTTTTTCAACAGCAACACGAATGCTGACCTTCAAATATTCAATTGTCTCTGGTTTGTTGGCATAATAATTTTCTCTAATGGCGCCCCACAGAAAATAATCCAACGCAACTCCTTGGCGGTAAATTGACACACCATTTCGGGTAATTAAATGGCCATCAAACGTTTGTCGTAATAAATCGATTGTGGCATGAGATGTGTGGCAAAGTTGCACACCATGCTGTTGAAACTAAACATCACTCATATCAATACCATGAAGAGCGGGTAAAAAACAAAACGGTTATCATGGTGTGATACGTCTCTTCGCTGATTTCATTAGCAAGGAAATATGGATCAATGATGCCTCCGTTCCACAAGCTGCACCAAGCATTCTTTCGTAATGGGTGCACTGAAATCCGTAAGACTAGGCCCAATACATTCTAACGTTGCTCAAGCGTAAATCGATTCATTACGTTCAATGAAGATAATATGTGGAGATAATACATTCTAATGTTGCTCTAACGTAAATCGATTCATTACGTTCAGTGAAGATAATATGCTGAATATTGTGGAAGAATAGGATCACATACATAAGTATTGTTAGATTCGAATTAACCAATGGTTTAAATTTAAACCGATAGATGGTCCATCCTATAGAATATCAACCTTGAAAATCTGTATTTTTTGGACGTGCTAAAAAACAACGTTTATAGGGTTTGGAAGGAACATAATTAAATATATATGAGGACTTATCTTATTCAAAAATATAATACAATAAATGAAAGTTCACAGATTGTATATCAATGAAGGTATGGATTTATACACAAGGGTTACTGGTCGTATATAGAGTTACTTGGCCACATGGTGGAGCTTGAACATAAGTTCATTTAAATTACAAAGTGCTCAGCACTTGTCAATTGTACCGCTTAAGAGGAAAGTAAATTCTCTGTTTAAACTAGGCTATGCTGCAGAGACCCATGAAAGACTAGTGATTGAAAAAAAGTAATTCGCTGCACAAACTCAAGGAAAAGTTAATATTGCTAATAGTTGCTATGTAAAACAACAGAAAAGAAGAAGGGTAGGAGATTATTTTAAAGACAACAGTTCAGTCTGATAATCGCTTTAAACTACGCCATCAAACTAATTGTTTGATTAGTTTCGTTAAGTTTTTTTTGTTATGGTATCACTCCAGATATAAATTTTGTAACATCTTCAAGAAATAACACAATCGTTATGAATATTTTTTATGTTTTATTCGCACTTGATGTTAGGCAAACTGAAAGGGCTTAAGCTAACGTAACAGAAGAGAAGTATTATATGGCCTTTAAAACTATATTTTCTAATTATATCTTCTGTGACATTTCTATTATATATCTATCCTATTTTATTCTTTTCAAACACTGTAGTACACATATTAAGTGTGCATTAAAATCTCTATTAAAAATGTAGGGTTTTTTTTAGCATTTGATGAGATATTAATGTCCATTAAGATGCATCTAATTTTGAATTTATTTCATCATTACCATCATTAGACAACAACAAACGCCAAATCTAATTTGCTTCACATTGGGGGCGATTCAATATCAACCATAAACAGCCAATAAATTGATTGATTATTCGCATTGATTTTAATTTGACTCGACATCCAATTACAACAATGACAACAACGCATTCAACTCCCTGTTCAAATTTGCCATACAAATTCGTAACAACAACAAAAACAAAAAATTGAAATGGAAAGGGAAATGGTGTGAGTTAATGTTCTCATATGGTATTGTATTATGGAAACATCAAAAATTCATGAGCCACAATAAAATTCATGATGTAGGACTGAGTATAGCTTTAATTTCAAATGCTTCTAAGTAAATAAACACGTCAATGTCAACTTTAATTTGTTAAATAATTCCCTATACTTTTTCTAGTAGCAGCTTTTGTTGTTAGCCATGTTTTCTTATGTTTTTTCTTTTTGCCATTGACTAGACAGTCTTAGAAGCCAGGTTAGTGTTACGAATATTGTGCAAGTGGAAGCTGTATATGTGTCTACCTCATGTTGAATGAACAAAATAAGAAAAGAAAATACGTATTATTTATTTTGTCATGTCTGTGTTGAAGATTATATTTATTAGATTAATTTCTGACTCAAACACCGAACGCATACACCAACATGACACAGTAATACTCTTACGAAGCTGACAATGATGTTGGATATAAGAAGGATGGAATTTTAAATTTTTAAATTTAAATATTTGATTAAAAAAATTAGAAAAAACATACAAACATGATAATGTCACTTATTTAGTCTTTAAAGCTTAAATAAAAGCAACTAAAAAAAATATAGAATGTACCGATACCGATAGGTGTATGCAGCTATTATCGAAAAAGAGACACTGGTCGCTAGGTATACATACATACAAAGCATGAAACTATCCTATAACGACCTAATGAAGAGGAAAGTCAACATAACTTGTAAAATCTTTTGTCGAGAACTGTCAGGATTACATATATACATAATTGGCTATTATAACTCTTCAGTCAGGATTATACACGAGTGCCGGAACCTACAGTTTTAAAGTTGACTCTGAATGACAGATTTTTTTTGAGAAAATTTCTTGGCAATTTTATTTTACTCTCAGAGATTTTGGCAGAAATCTGCTGATAGGAAGTCGCCGAAGAAATATTTTTTTGTTTCATATTTTGTTTTGATGTTTGACCTGTCAACACACTACCTACTAGGCTACGGTGGCTACCAACATAATTCTCTCACAGAAATATTGATGCGATTTGCTGAAGAAACGACGTGGTGTTCTAGACACGACTAGTATTCGAAGCATAGTTCACTATTAGCTGAACATTGTGTGCGGAAACTTTGCAACCACTTGTCGAAGTCCTAAAGTGGTAGTTCTTACGGGCTGAGCAGCTGAAAAAAAAGCGATCCTCCATGTTTCACAGCTACGACAGCGTTAATTGGAATTTTGCGTCTAAACGCTTCAACCTGAAATTATACTGACCAGGTCTTTTAAATGGTGATGGATGTTGGATAACCCTGACTTTGAGAAAGGACCTTCGAACAAAACGTGTAGATCCGGATATTGAAGTGAGCACGAAGGTAAACTTTATTGAAAATCCAAAATCTTAGCCTTAGAGTGGAATATTTTATTAAATGATGATCACAGCACATTTATTAACCAGTTCCAAGATATTTACATAAAAAATTTATTGAGATCTTTGGCTGTTTTATTCTTTTCACTGTGAAGGTCCATTTCTACTAGTGTTTAGTTGGCATAACAACCATTTAACGATTTAGAATATTAAGCTACAAAAATCACGCTCAATTGCCAATAAAAGGAATTATTGAATTGCACTCTACAGTGTGCTAAGAAAGGATTTTAATTGTTGTTGAACGATACAAAACAAAATTCATGATGGAAACCTGCTGCTGACTGTCACAAAAGCGATGGGAATGTAATCCTTGGTTTCTTCTAATAAACGGTTTCGAATAAAGTTGAATTACGACAAACTCCCCCTCATTAATAGCAGCGCATTTAAGAAAATAAAAATCACAATCAGAACATGATAGAATGCCAGTTACAGGCATAGTATGGCTGGCTGACAAGTTAGCTGACTCAGTCACAGTAAAAAGCGTTTGAAATATAAAAACACATGAACATGAAGCAAATGAAGGAGAAAGATTTAAATGCCAAAACAAATCTGGCTGGTATTTATAAAACGACAAACGTTTGTTTGAAACGCATTTAGGAATTTATCATTAACGAAAATTTAAGG
This sequence comes from Sarcophaga bullata, assembly GCA_005959815.1. Lineage (NCBI taxonomy): Eukaryota > Metazoa > Arthropoda > Insecta > Diptera > Sarcophagidae > Sarcophaga > Sarcophaga bullata. The sequence continues at coordinate 392,317 of QOCX01000162.1, forward strand.
AACAATATTGTTAAGGCGAAAGCATATAAAAATAGCGTAAAACCAAAGGAAAGGAAAATATAAAAAAAAAAAAAAATAAAACAACCAGTCAGCACCAGCATCAGTGGGAAAGCCCATGAACATGATTTTACTTAACGCCATGGGCATATTTTTTCTACATCCAACACATTTTTTTATGCCGCTTCAACGGAGTTGTCGTTACAACACCCACATGCTGTGTAAATATTTTTATTTTCAACCCCTATTTTTGTTATTTGTTTTCTTCTTTTTGTTATAAAACTTTGTAAGTTTGTAGCCTTAAGGACTTTACAACAAAACCACAGAAACATGGTATTAAACCAGCAACAACATTAAACAAACGATTCTCTCTTCCCTATTATGTTCTATACCAACGATATACCAACTGGTATTTCCAACTTGTTTGTGGGGGTCATATTTTTGTTTTTAACCTTCATCTTCATCTCTAACGGTAGCTGGATCTCCATTGTTTCATTTTATTTTCATTCTATTTTTATTTGAATGTCTTTATTTCCTTTCTTTATTATTATATTTGTTCCGCGTACAAAAGGTTCTAAGCGGGGCGAATTTATTTTTTGCCTTTTATTTTAAAAGTCTTTATTAAGGGAAGTCATTCGTCCTTTTCACGATTTCCTTGAGCAGGTTTATTTATTTGCAAAAAAAAAAAGAAGAAATTTTTTTAGAAGCGTTCAATATGAATAAAAAACTTTTATTTGTTGATTTCCTTGTTAATTTTGAATTTCTTTTCATTGTGTTTGTTGCTAAAAAAAAACCCTTTTTTCTCTTTATTTTTGTTGTCTACGGATTAAACGTAATTGTCCTGTTTTTGCTCTTTTTTATTTGTTTCATTATGCTGCTGTTTTTGAAAGCAGACGATGTAAAGATGTAAAGTGTTGGTTGCATTAGGTTTGAAGCAGAGGGAAAAAATTATTATTTTTTGCTGTTACAGAGTTAGTTTTATTTATGAAAAAAGTAGTTCTATTAATTATAAATACGTTTATTTCTACTTTAGAAGTATAGAAAGCATGACAGTAAATGAAATTCCAGTTAAAGACAATTAATTAGTGACAGATTTCTACAAAATATAGTTCTAAAAGTGATCTTGCCTTGAAAGATGGTATTAAACTAGGTTACTGCGGTTCATATGGTTTCCCAAGTGCATCTCATTTAACCACTCTAGCTTCCGAAAGGCAATATAGGCGACTAATGATATTCAGTCTGCTACATATGATTAGAAAGCGAACCGTGGTTAAGATAGAAAATTATTCCTTTAGTTTTATCACGTAGCTTCTCACGCCATTTATGTTGTGCGTGTTAATTTTGTTAACAAATGGCGAGACCTGCTGTTTAAGTCGACTTCTAACAACAATTTTTTTTTGAGAAACTTTTCCAAAAATCTGCTAAGAAGCAGTCTGAAATATGAAGAAATATTTCGTTTCATACTCCGTTTTGTAGAAGATATATGACCTGCGGTTGAACCAACAAAACTACCTACCAGTCGCCTTCTACTAAGAAGATACTTGGTAGATGTATAAAGTATAGTCGTGACTAAATTTGCTTATTAAGTGGTTTACTTTCTGAGGAGGTAACACTGTCTGAATTTTCCATGGTCTTCTTGGGCGATTATGTAGATGAGAAGAAATGAAGCCCTTCAACATTTAAAAATGCGAAACTTTTATTGCTTAACTTTTTACTTAAGGACAAGAAAATTTGTGTCATTATTTCGCTGGGAGAATAAATACTGTAGAATACGATTGAAACATTAAGAAGTAACTTTAGATGGACAGGATAGTTACATTTGGATTTAACAACGGTATTGCAAAAGCAGCACTGCACTATAAGGATCTCGTCGTTATAAATGCTCAGTGAACTTCAGCAACGCATGACAGGATTGTTGCAGGATTTAAATGGGCAAGGCAACAAGAACAGGTCTCAACATGTCTAATGGAAATCATTAATTCAGATTGCTTACTCCCGAGCTTTAGAATAATAGGGGAACAGGGACACAAATGATTTACTCAGTACATCAAATTCACTTTTATTTTGAAGAAACGTGTTATAGTATATTTGTAAGGAGTTAATGAACCTGTGTACCTGATTGGAATATTTGGAAATTAGTGTTGGGCAGTGCCACTGAGTTATGTGTCATAATGAAAGGAATATATATTCGTGTAGTAGCATATATAATCGAAGCTATTAGGATAATTAAACTATTTGGTTGGGGAATTAAGAAATCTAAAAACTGTTAAGCCTGAAGTAGAAGAGAGAAAATTAAAATTGTTGGTATGATCAATATCAAGAATTTCCTTAAAGTTTAATAAATATCTGGTCATAGTGGTTGACAATGCCCTTAACTTTGATAGTAGCATGTACTGAATCTGCTAGATCGTAAGCAAAAAAAAAAAGAGCAAGAAGGTAAAATGTAATAGCAAATAAGCTTTTTTTTGTTAGAATCTTTATGCCACATATTTGGAAGTTGTTGTTGGGGTAACTGACTGTTATAAAATTTTTCTTTAAACTTTGTTGCAATTTAGTTAAAATCTGATTTCAAAATAAAGTCTTTTTGCCTTATTCGTTATTTTATTTCAATTTCTTATATATTTCTTAAGAATAGATCGGAAGTTATTCACTAAACACATGTCCTTTAGTAGGAAAATGTTTTCCTTCATTATTATTTTCAATGGCACGCAATGGTATTTTTTCTATTATCATTTTTTTTTATTGTAATACAACATAATACAATACAATCAATGTGTACACGTGTACGTGTATTTCAAGTGGAAATGTACGAATACGGAATAACACTGTAAATAGAAAAAGCATCCCCAAATTTTATGCTGTTCTTGTAAATGAAATGAAAATAAAATTTAAAATAAATTTACCCTTCATGTTGCTAATGGAAATTTGCAAACATGCAATCTTTGTATTTCAGACACGCACGTACCTTTTCTGTTCATCTATGGCTACATGTATAGGCCTTCTGTAATTATTGATGTATGTCAGATGGTCAGATGGTCGAATGGTATGGTTTAATTTTACTTTGTATGCCTTCCGGTCATATCACTATGGGCTAGAGCGAATTCTATGAATGCAATCTTTTTTCAAATATGCTGAGGCCAATGATAAATTTATCTTCCAGTTTAAGGTAAGTATGTGTGTTATACGAGAATGTATGTATATAGCTGGTAAAAATCAACCACCATGCTGGATAAATTCATATTCCATTTGATGTTCATTAAAGTTAATTAATTGAACGAAAGGTGAAAGGTGAAGTCGACATACTATATAATAAAATTTCATTCATAGTTGTATGATTAAAATTTTATGCATACCAGATAGGATAACAGCTAAGTCTATATTACGGGAAGACAGTTTTTAAAACCCTCTAGCCATGAATGGAACAGTCTTTTTTTTTAATAACTTTTGACCTTTAACAAATATTATGTTCCCTTATCGCATGGAAATAATTAATATCCATTACTAAAGCAACCTCATGTCATTAGATTCTGGTTATTTTAGGATCTGCAACTTAAAAAGATTTTGAGTCAAAATGCCACCTAAACTATATTCGCTTTATGGGGCATTATTGAAGAAGATGTAAAAAATAACTACAAATATTCTCTGTAGTTTTAACAAATATTTTGATTATCTTAAACAAATACTGTTTGTTATGCCTCTATCCCTTCTCCCCAACCTTACCCAGCCATTTAAACAACTTCGATGAATGGAAATTATGTTCCTAAATTTTTTTTTTCATTTTCATAACAAATGTGTTAATAATGTGAGTCAATAATGCTACAATAATAACGACAATGATGATGAGACGCATTTGCTACGCATAAAACCGTAGCAAAACCACTTCTCCCCCTAATAGCAAAAAAAAAAAAGAATTACAACAAAAATTTAAGCCATAAATAAATTATAAACAAACAAACAAGGAAAAAAAAGTAATATTAACAGTGGTAAGAATGAAAAATCAACAAAACATGAAATTTCGTCTGCAATGAAAATTTTCAAATCAAAATAAATGGGGGGTAAAATATTACATCCCCCAAAAAAAAGAAACATGAGGAAACATTTGCTGTGTAATGTTTACAAATAATGATGTTCTTATGCCTCTTCAACAGGGTAGCATGAAGTTATTCGATGTTAACTAACAAAAATATTTGTGAGGGCGTGAAAATGGCAAAAACAGATGTGCAAAGCCACAGGCATTACACACCCGAATAGATAAATTTGTTCATTCTTATTCTCTTGTTTTTACAACTTTGTTTTTGTGATAAAAGTTGGCTTAATTAACAAAGAAATTTTAACTTTAACCCTTATCATACTAGCTCATCATGTTGGGTATGTTAAGAATATTTGATAATTATAAACTACAATTACAATTATTATGATATTTGAAAAGTAAATTAAAAAATTTATAACTAAAGTAATTGATTTCCAAGTCCAAGTTCCAAACTCGTTAAAACATCAAGCCAAACTATCTTTTAAGAAGAAATAGTACTTGGGCGACTTCCTTTTAACAGATTTATGGCAAAAATTCTGACAATAATTAATATTGCCATGAAATGTTTCTCAAAAGTCTGTTGTTTGGAGTCGACTTTGTGATGTGCTTACAGTAAACATACCTACAAAATTGGTCATTACCACCCTTCAGTCAGATTAGGACCCATCTTCTCAAACTACTTATACTGTGTGTGTGTGTTATTTTTAGACACAAGTAGCGGAACCTACAGCTTAAAATTGTCTCCGAACGACAGATTTTTGAGAAACTTTTGATGGCAATTTTATTTTGCACTCAGAGTTTTTACCAGAAATCTGCTAAGAGGAATTCACCGAATAAGTATTATTTCATATGGCGTTTCGTTGGGATGCCTGGCGTGGGACTTGAACCGGCGACCTTATGTTCTAATAAGCCATTACGCTACCTAGTAGACATATACTACATAATACATAATTGGCCATTACAACCCTTCAGTCAGGATTTCGGCTAGTTTCTCACACCACTTATGTTGTGTGTGTTAATTTTATACATAAGTGGCGGGACTACAGTTTAAAGACGACTCCGAACGACAGATTTTTGAGAAACTTTTGATGGCAATTTTATTTTGCACTCAGAGTTTTTACCAGAAATCTGCTAGAAGGAAGTCAACGAATAAATATTTTTTTTCATATTTCGTTTTTGATGTCTGACCGGGTTACTAGTAGACATATATTACTGTTATAATAATTAAATTAATGTCTTCTTACAGCAAGAATATCTAGATTATCTGACTTACTGGTATGGATTTTAAACACTGGTAAGTTCAGCGAAATGATATATTCTGTGGAAATCAACGAAATGCAGTTGAATAATTAACCATAAATAAATTATTTAAAAGTTCCAGGTTCTCAAAAAACGGACTCAAAGCATCATATATGATATATAGCTTTAGATGCAGCAAAGTATTATTCGTTATTTTGTTACTTTGTCATTGTTGTCATTTTCCTTGTGGCGATCATGCTATGCATAGCATTACAGATGTTAAAACCCCCAAATGTTAAATAAAAATTTCATTTCTTTGTTTGTTTTACTTTTTGGTTAACAATTATATTTTTCAATAGTAATTTTTTTGTTTTTGTTTTTTATTTTTTTTTTCATTTACTTTTTTTTTTAAATTTTACATATTTTTTTGATTAATTCTTTTTTTTTTAAAATTATTATTTAATTTTGTCTTTTCACTTATTAATAATTGGTATAACATTTGTTTTGCGATTATTGGAAAAAAATTTTTTTTTTTTGTTTTATTTTTTAACTTTTTCTTTTTTTTTTGTTTTTTTTAATGGGGGTTTTCAATTAATGGGGGTTTTCAATTAGATACATTATTTTTGGTTTTTACTATATTGTACTACAACTTTAAATATAATGTATAATAATAATTGATTATGAACATATTTTTTTTTAATATTATTTAATTATTTTAATTGGTTTTCAGTTGAATTGTTTATGTTTTTCTTCTTAACCGACAGATTTTTGAGAAACTTTGATGGCAATTTTATTTTGCACTCAGAGTTTTTACCAGAAATCTGCTAAGAGGAATTCACCGAATAAGTATTATTTCATATGGCGTTTCGTTGGAGATGCCTGGCGTGGGACTTGAACCGGCGACCTTATGTCTAATAAGCCATTACGCTACCTAGTAGACATATACTACATAATACATAATTGGCCATTACAACCCTTCAGTCAGGATTTCGGCTAGTTTCTCACACCACTTATGTTGTGTGTGTTAATTTTATACATAAGTGGCGGGACTTACAGTTTAAAGACGACTCCGAACGACAAGATTTTTGAGAAACTTTTGATGGCAATTTTATTTGCACTCAGAGTTTTTACCAGAAATCTGCTAGAAGGAAGTCAACGAATAAATATTTTTTTTCATATTTCGTTTTTGATGTCTGACCGGGTACTAGTAGACATATAATTACTGTTTAATAATTAAATATAATGTCTTCTTACAGCAAAGAATATCTAGATTATCTGACTTACTGGTATGGATTTTAAACAACTGGTAAGTTCAGCGAAATGATATATTCTGTGGAAATACGACAATGCAGTTGAATAATTAACCATAAATAAATTATTTAAAAGTTCCAGGTTCCAAAAAACGGACTCAAAGCATCATATATGATATATAGCTTTAGATGCAGCAAAGTATTATTCGTTATTTTGTTACTTTGTCATTGTTGTCATTTTCCTTGTGGCGATCATGCTATGCATAGCATTAAGATGTTAAAACCCCAAAATGTTAAATAAAAATTTCATTTCTTTGTTTGTTTTACTTTTTGGTTAACAATTATATTTTTCAATAGTAATTTTTTTGTTTTTGTTTATTTATTTTTTTTTTCATTTACTTTTTTTTTAAATTTACATATTTTTTTGATTAATTTTTTTTTTTTTTAAAATTATTATTTAATTTTGTCTTTACACTTATAATATATTTATAACATTTGTTTTGCGATTATTGGAAAATTTTTTTTTGTTTATTTTTTAACTTTTCTTTTTTTTTTTGTTTTTTTTAATTGGGGGTTTTCAATTAATTGGGGCTTTTTCAATTAGGATAACATATTTTTTTGTTTTTACTATATTGTACTATCAACATTTAATATAATGTATAATAATAATTGATTATGAACATATTTTTTTTTAATTTATTAATTATTTTAATTGGTTTTCAGTTGAATTGTTTATGTTTTTCTTTTAACATTTTAAAGGTAATATTTTGTTAAATATAATTTTAAATTTGTTTATTATAATTTATGTTGTTAAATAATACTTTAGAATCGAACTGAATGCTGGCTTTAAGTGTTAAGGAGCTAAGACAATATGGTAATTGAACATAATGTTTTAATTTTCTTTGTTTTAATTTTATTTATTTTTTTAATATTCAGTTGTTATTATTATTATTGTTATTATATTTTGTTTTTTGGTATTCTTGTTTTTTGTGTTTCGTTTTTTAAATTGAAGTATAAAGCTGTTTAATTATATTTTCTTTTATCATTTTTGTTTTTAAGTCTTGAAATACGTAACCAATTTAAAATTTTAGAAAACTTTGTTCATATTTTTTTTTTATTTTTTTTGTTTTTTTTGTTTTTTTTTGTTTCTTAGGGGAAGTTTATATAGAAGGATTAAAAATCAAAAATTCTAACACGATATAGGTTTTTTAGAGTTTATGATCAT
>QOCX01000163.1:0-30442 GCA_005959815.1 Sarcophaga bullata
CTAAAAGGTGAAAAATTATTTAACGAAAAATGTTAATCGAATACAGGACGATTTTCTTCAAAAAAAATTAAAAACATAATAGGCAAATAACAAGTGTTTAGGGATCTGTTTATCTATAGAATTAATATCGTTTGATCTCAATAACATCTTAGTAAAATTTATAGCAGACTGCAATTTTTACCTTCAAGCCTGTTCTGCAGGCAATGCGAGGTCCAAGCTGTACGATGGGTGCATCAAAACTTCGCTTCTAAGTTCTATCTAATTTAATTAGCTATCAACCCTTAGGTTTTAATTAGATTTTCCTAAATTGTGTTAACAATGATAGAGCTCAAACATCGAGCTTCTTCGTATTGTATCAGTTCCAAAATTTTGTTTACCGTTTCAGTGAATAGCTCACCAGAGCGAATTAATTCTTTTGCACTGTAAATTCTAGAAAATGGATACAGGGTTCCCTCCAATCATTTTCACTTTATAAGTTTTTCAGCATATTTTTGTAAGATTATGTTTAATGTTACCGTTCCGAGTTATTTAAATGTTACCGTTCAAACACGTTTTCATTCGACACAATAGGAATGTTGTCTGCACATTTATATGGACATGGACAGGAACATGATGGTATTACGTTTTTTAAAAACATGATAATTTTTATATCATAATAAATCCTTTCGTTGGTCTTCGAATTTAAAATTTAGTATCACCATTTCTCTACAAAGTGATCCATCCAGGAGATTAACATCAACAATGTATTCCGTAGGAATGCCAGACATGCATTGTTTATAAGCAACAACCTCTGAGAGATATCAACTGTAGCTGAAATAAGACAACGTATTAAAAGATGATATTGAAGATGTTTTGTAAGTGGTCTTAAAGAATGGAAAAGGAAAAACTGTATATGTTTAGATACTGCTCTTAAATTCTTTGAATTTAACAAGTCAGATTACACTAGTCTAATGCTTCAACTTGCTAGACAGTAGTACATCTTAGCTTTAATATTATGAAAAATAGAAAGTCAACGTAGTATCCTCCAATGCAAATTTAAGTTAGAATATCTCGAAAGTTTAGGGTTATCAAAAAATTCTAATATCGGATTTGGATTCAGCGTACTCTAAACCTTTAGAAAAGTATTGTCTGGTTTCTGGGTCTAAAATCTTTTTGACCTGACTTCTCGTCATTATTAAACCAAAGTTGATCAGGTTGCTTATGTTAAAACGCCTGATTCTTCCTCGGAGCCTTGTCATACAATTGCAGTACGAAATACACTTGCGTGTTGTCTATCAATACTAACGACTTATGGCTAAAGCAGCAAAGCCATAATTCGAAAATGTTGTTATTTAGTATCGAAAGGAGTTTTTTTTAATAGAATGGCATTCAATTTGGATTCAATTGCTTCATACTATTTTATAATTTTATAAAACATAACCTAAATACAATACTAATAGTTGTTTAATATATGTATTGATAATAGTGTACACGAATCATTTAACATTTTTCGTTGAATAATTTTTTTGATATCTATCTTCGTAATATTTAAAGAAACATTTTAGATGTTTTCTTTTTATAATTTGTAATAAATATGTATGTAATCTTTGTAATCAATTGTAATAAAAATAATAATTTGCTAATCATTAATAATCAATATATATTTTTAATATACTTTTTTTATGAAATGTTTACTTTTGCATGCCTTCCGTTACCAATTTCCGTTTACAAAAAAAAAAAAAAAAAAAAAAAAAAAAAAAAAAAAAAAAAACAATACAATAATAAACAAATTTGTTGTGTAACTGCTTAAACTCTCGATCATGATGTCTACGATTAACGTTTATACTTTGTAAGCTAAAGAAATCTATTATTATTCTATTCTACTTTTTGTTTCTGGTTATCATTTTTTTGTTGTATTACAATATGTAGATAAAAATATTACAAATTTTTTTTTGTTGTAGTTGTTTTCTATTAGTTTTCCCATAAAACCTATAAATATAAAATCAAACAAAAGAAAAACAAATTTTAACTCAATTATTTCGGACATCATTATCGACAACATGTAGGTGGTGCAGTGTTAATTGAAGGTGTTCTATTCCGGGCAAAATATTTGGGCTCAACACAATTGGTATGTGAAGGTCAACCCACAAAATCAACAAGAATGATGCAAGCCGAAGAAGCCGTTTCCAGAATAAAGGTGCGTATATAACAAAGTTTTGTTTCATGTTCGTTTCTCGTATAATTGTATACTATATTTTGCATTAAAAATAAGTTTTAAACATATTCAATTCAATTTCGTTTTATTTTTCTTTTAATTTTTAATTTTTAGTTTTCTAGTAGTCAAATCAATTGGCCTGATACCTTCCAAGTTGCCTGAATACCGTGCTATCCTTATTTTTGGACCCCGCTTAAAGATTCTTATTTTAATAAATTTTATGTGTATTTCATATGTATATGTGTTCTTTCCTACCCGTTCTCCCATTCCCATCAACAATGTTTCATGTCTTACATTCTATTTTTTCCATGCTATTTAAAAGCGTGTTTCATAAAAGCACCCGAAACTTCTGTTCAGAATTTTTAAGGTTTTCAATACATTGTTCAACATAAAATCCAATGTCATTATAGACCCTTAAGTCAGGATTACGACTTTGCTTGCTCATTCCGTTTGCGGTAGACCGTACCAGTTTAAAGTCATTTTGTCTACAATTTGTTGAGAGACATCATCGAAAGTCGTAGAAGAAATATATGTTCCTAATTTCCCTGTTGTTTGATATCCGTTGTGATGTGGTTTTGAACAGCGTCGCATTAAATAGCCAACTCCCTACCTTACTAGAATTCGGCAGCTTTGAGAATCCAATGGAATATTGTGTGTTAGTTACCCTCAGCGCTTTTTCGCAAAGGCTTCTAAAGACAGCCCGTCGAGAAAAAACATTGTCTCCGCAGTTTAATCTATGTTCCTATCTAGTAAGCCAAACCACTTTCAATTAGACTGCGGCGACCACTAATGGCAGTAGTTTTGAATTTAACAGTTTAACCAGCTAAGTTGTCTTTTGTTTTGTTTTCGCACCACTTTAATTCTATGTAAAACCTTTTAAACTAATTAAAAATGGCAAAACAAGAAACGAAAACGAGGAATTGGTTTCTATACATGTTGTTGTTATTGTAATATCATTACAATAAACAACATTTATCTAAAACCTAATTTCTCGTTTTGACTCTTCTCAGGAGTTCTGCTCTATAAACGATTTCAATCGAGTACTCTTTCAATACTACCATAAAGCTTGGCATCGTATGAACACTACTCTTATATACACAAATGCGACTTTTCCCAAATGTTTGCTTTTATTATGACCCATACTTCAACAAAATCATGTGCATGTCGCTACACGAGTAGTACAATAATTCATGTCTAACCCCTGTTATGGAGTGATGAAATCGTAGGGATTATAATGGGTCAACTTTTCGTCATAATTTGTAGCCAAAAATCAGAAACAGATACCCGAGAATAGTGCTTTCTCCTCTTAGAGTGTTTCACTTAATTTCAACAAAAAAAAAACCAAAATAATTATCAATCCTTATTACATTATTAACAACCAATTAGAAAACTTCTTTTTGCATTAAACTACCATAAATAATTATTAACAATCTATCTTTATAATTATCTTGTATTTTTATGTATGTTAAATGTATAATGAATTCATGGATCTAAAATCTTTGGTCTGCTTTTTTTCAATAACACCAAAATAGGCGCTGGTAAGTAAAACAAACAAAAAAAAAGAAAAAAGAACACTTTCATCAAATACAATACAAATATCAAAGTAAATATCAGTATAATTATTAGATTATAATTTTGAATATAATTCATCATTTAATTATTCACTTACCATATGCTTTCAAATTATTTTCGTTCTTTTTTGAAACACTTTTATTTCGAAAAACTTATTGAGAAGAAATAAGAAAAAAAACTCATAAAAAAACCATTAACAAGATAACGCTTTAATATAAATGATCACATTTCTAAACATTTCTAGGCACCCGATGGCGATGTACAACCCAGCACCGAAGTGGACTTGTTTATATCAACGGAAAAAATTATGGTTTTAAATACCGACTTGAAGGAAATTATGATGGATCATGCATTGCGTACTATTTCTTATATAGCCGACATTGGTGATCTAGTTGTGCTAATGGCCCGTCGTCGTTTTGTGCCTTCAAGAATATTGACGATGCACCGAAACCGAATCGAACACCCAAAATGATATGTCATGTCTTTGAAAGCGATGAAGCCCAGTTTATAGCACAATCTATAGGTCAAGCATTCCAGGTAGCCTATATGGAATTCCTTAAGGCGAATGGCATTGAAGATCATCGTTTCGTCAAAGAAATGGCACTATCAAGGAGGTCCTGAATACGTCAGGCTGAATAGTCAGGAGATATTCGGTGATGAATTGGAAATTTTCGCCAAAAAAGAACTACAGAAAGAGGTGGTCGTGCCCAAAGCCAAGGGTGAAATACTGGGCGTAGTAATTGTTGAATCCGGTTGGGGTTCTATGTTGCCCACGGTCGTAATAGCAAATCTCATGTCTACCGGTGCAGCGGCCCGTTGTGGTCAACTTAATATAGGTGATCAACTAATAGCCATAAATGGTTTAAGTTTAGTCGGCTTGCCGCTTTCAACATGTCAGAACTATATAAAGAATACAAAAAATCAAACTGTGGTCAAATTTACAGTCGTACCTTGTCCACCGGTGGTGGAGGTTAAAATAAAACGACCGGAAACTAAATATCAACTGGGTTTCAGTGTACAGAATGGTGTGGTAAGTAACAAAAAATTATGATAAAATTCTGTCAAGTATTCAGTTCTCAATTTATTTTTTTAGATTTGTAGTTTACTTAGAGGCGGCATAGCTGAAAGAGGTGGCGTGCGTGTGGGACATCGCATTATAGAAATAAATAATCAAAGTGTAGTAGCGGTTCCACATGAAAAAATTGTAAATCTTGGCAACTTCAGTTGGAGAGGTGAGTACAATAACGTACCACATAGTGTGTGTGTTTTTTTCACTCTTGCTAACTCAGTAATCGGTAATCCAAAATAAGTATACTAAAATATAACCAAAGTGAGAAATAAACTAAAAACAGAGAATTGGATATGTGCAGATATTCGGATTCTAAAAGCACCATTTATTTTTTATTACCTTTTTTATTAACTTTTTTTTAAAAAATATTAACTTTTCATTACAGATTTTAATGAAAACAATGCCTACATCAATGTTTCGCCTATTAACTGGTCAAGAAAATCCAATTTATATATAAAAACTCGTATTTAGACAAAAAAAAAAAGAAAAGTCAACGTGTTAAACTACAGCAAACAAATGAAAGAGGTAAGATTGGATAGAAAGAAATCTTCATTCTATAGATTGCTTAGGTACTATAAATATATATACTCGTAAGCTAATTTATAATATTGATTAATAATACTAAATGATACGTATATAGAACGTATTTAAATTTATAAATAATTAATTGTAAATCTTGGTCATATACTAACTAATGCATACTAACATACATACAATACTTACATATATATATACATAATATAAATACATATATTTATACATATATATATATATATATATATAAACAACTTCTAACATACAATACAATAACTTATATAACATTGTTAACTAAAAGAGAAAACTTAAGCTAAGAATATCAATTGGAAACTTTAAAAAGTGTACTCAAACATTATGAAAAAAATCCTTTTTTTTAAATACTAAATGTCCACAAATAGAGTTAAAATTTTCAAAAGTATAAATGCTTTAGAAGTATTACAAAAAAAAAACAAAAGAAAACCCCACAAATGTTAGTTCCACTTAAAAAAATGTCAAAATAAAAATCCATTGAAAAAAATTCTAAAAAAAAATAATCAACAACCAACCACTCGCTTGATTTTTCTTCAAAATTAATTTAAATTCTACAATATTGTGTGATTATTAAAACCACATATAATATAACAAATAGAGTATTAACGTTATAAAAAAATAAAAAAAAATAAAAAGAAATAAAAATAAAAGCAAAACAATTTATGACCTTTTTGAATGGAAAATTTTAGCGTCCTTTATAAAAAAAAACAAAATAAATTAAATTGCATACAACAACAATAACAACAAACACATAAAGAAAAATTATTAATAAATGTGTAGCTTAGTTATTTTCTAAACAACAAATGTTTCCTTTTTTAAATATAAAAAAAAGTAAAAGTAAATGTAAATGCATAATGGAAAATACAAAAAAAAACAAAAAAAAAACTACTTTAAGCCTAAAAAAACTTAACAAAACTCTCTTCTATACGTTTCTTTACATAAAACTAAATGCATTTTTTTTATACACATACTTAAATCATTTAATTTCAAATGAAATAATAAAACAAAAAAAGAATATATATATACATACGAGATTTGTTGAATTTTGCTGTAAAGTATTAAAGTTTACAGAACGTTTAACGCGATCACTTACTTTTGACTCTTTGAGACATAATATGAAATGTTCTTAATAACTAAAGACTTATTTTCAATATATAGTAATAATATTTGAAATAAGAATTAAATTACTTAACTATGGTAATATATTATCTAAGTGCACCTATACTTGAAATATTATTTACAAAAATTAATTTTCAATAACTTATTTTGAAATTTCTCAAATATTTTCCAATTGTTCGTAATTAGTTAAACGAAAATAATTAAACAAAAAATATGCATATTAAATGAAATGAATTATTTATTAAACACCTCTTAACAAATTGTATATGAATGTGATAATATTTTTACACAGGATTCTGAAAAAAAGGAGCAGAATTCTTTAAATGCTCAAAAGAAGAGAATATCATTGGGCTTTTGTTTCCATATTAACTTTTAACAGCAGGTTTCCACCTTAAACGGTTTACTGCTGTTGTCCTTGAGGCTAGTAAAGTAATGTAGTATTGTCATAGTGCCCGGAGCATTGTCCAGCGTATAGTTTGATCGAACATGACTTCTTGAGCTTCTAATGATTTACCCCCATTTGAGTTTCTCATTTGTTAAGAATATTCTGCACATGACTATGGAGTTTTTGGAAAGTTGAACTCAATACAGCCAGGTTCTACGTTCACATTCTAAAGTGTAGTAGTTCGTCTGGATATTTGGGCATTCTCCATACCATACGATTCATAATATAAGTTTTTAAGTTGTTAACCCTTGAAGCATCAAATATAACAATTTCGCGTTAAATTTTGTTGAAAAATTTTTCCAAATTGATATAAGGGGAATCCATGTTATTCTCTTCTTTCAAACTACCAGAAGAATTGTAATAAGTTATCTGATGACTCTTTGTCGTTACACAGCATCATGGATTTTTATTATTTTCTGTTTATGCATCTTCTTCTCTAATAACTTCATTAACAAAACATTCAGGAATGCGTAAAGTACTATTTCTGTTATACAAGGTTTTTATTTCATCGGAAATCTGTCAGTTAATTTCAATTCTATTTTGTGTTAAGTTTCCTCTTCTTTATTTAGTTTCGAATCTTCTTTCTATTTTAGTGTAGGAGTTTCCTATTTCAATGCAGTTGACAGTATCTTTTATAAGTATACAAGCAGTTGTTGTCTATTTTTAAAATTCACATTTTTCCATTATCTGAAGCAGTGGCGTTTTTGTCTCGTATAGCAGCTCAGCTAAAATTAATAAGTGTCACTGAGTTAGTGTATTCATAACCTTACAAATGCAAGCCTTTTCCATCCATGATGGTCCTCGATGGTCTCCTTAATCTCATTCGTAGGTTGGTATAGGGGCCTGCAATAACTGCTTGACCCTTTATATATTGCGATTAGTAACAACAATCTACCGTCTGGCGAAATTCTGCGCTGATGTACTTTTCAGAAACACTATGAATAGTTGTAAATGTGCGCTCACTTGGATATAATCTAAGTTACATGTCATTTTTTTACAGGGAAAGTTGCAATTTCTCTGATCTGGATGTCGTAAAGTCAATCAGTCTGCACTATCTGCGTGGATAAGTGTTAGAGGAAAACTGCAGTATTTTTATGATAGCTTCTAGAGAATGTGATTGTTAGTCTAGTTTCAACTTTAGGTGTGTATTTATTGATTCTTACTATGTTTATTTAAACGCTTAATAAGCCTATAAAATCTATGCTGTCAATTCTGAATATGCTAGAATTGTGTTCGAATTTAATTTAAAGAAGATTACCAAATTTCTTTCATTTCCTAAAACATTTGGATCTCTTTACTGGGCAGAAGTTATCTAAGATTACCCATATTCAAAACAAGCTAAGTTTGAAGCCTTCTCACCCGGTTATAAAGCTATTATTGCAGATCATCGAATACATTGTTCTATCGATACAGAAATTAACATTCCTAAATAATGAAGCCCTTGATGCGAATTATATGCTTAAAAACTATGGATTAAATGCAATAAATTAATAAACATTTTGCTTTTACGTTATTCTCCTTTGTATTTAAGTAAACAACGGGTATCCTACACCCAACAAATGAAGTTTTAAAAACTTTTTTTATTTTTTCTTAGTTTTTGGAAGTCTGTGCAAAAATATTTGCAAAGTAAAATATACATTCATGCTTAAATACACAATAATCTTGATTCTAAATCTAATATAAATTATATTTGGCTATACTAATTAAATAAACAATAACAATAAATAGAATACTACTACAATGCTTAGTTTCAATGTGTAATTAAAGAAATAATAATTTATAAATTGAGATTTTATATTTATGAATTTCATTTAACAATATAATCAATTGAAAATATATTTACAACTTAAAAAAAAAATAAAAAATAAAACAAATTGAAAAAATAAAAGAAATAGTAACAAAAAACAAAAAATATGAAATTAATTCGTTTACTATGACAATTCAATGTTGTTAAGAATTCAAAAAAGTTATTTAAAAATTTATATTAAAAAAAATAAAAAAAACATATTTAAAAGAAAAAAAAAAACAAATAAAACAAAACAAAAGTGTAATCATATGAAATGAATGAATATAATAACAAACAAACAAAAAAAAACTATTTTAACAGCTTTTTCAATATTTAATTTAAAACCGAATTAATTAAATAAAAAAGAAGAAAAAAGAAAAAAAACAAACAAAAAAATGTGTAAAATCATATACAAAACAAAAAAATAAAATAATTATTTAGCAACATATACACACTACTACTGTATTAAACATCCGAAACTTATTTATCTAATGCCATACGGTGTAAAGATGATTGAGGTAATGTTTATTTATATATGCTAACTTTTTATCTTGACTGTTTGTTTTAAACATGTATTATATATACATACATACATACAAAATATATAATAAATGAAAAGAAAATATTTACTCAATGCTTTGTACACGATGCACAGCATTTAACAGTAAAAACAAAAAAACAGCAAATGCCATTTAACTACATTACATACACTATAACAGTAGTAGTCCAGTCAAGTTGAATTAAAAGCAGCTAGCTTTTTACAAGACACTTAACCAACCATTTATCCAAACAAACAGAATTTCAAATTGTCGCTAAACAGTTTTCTAATTTTTTTTTTTTTTTTTTTTTTTTTTTTTGGATAATAAACAATCACCAAAAGAAAAAATTAAATTAATTAAATTAAATTAAAAAAGCTAATTGAAACCCGTCAAAACAGTAACTTACCAACAATCATACCAGTAACGGGCAGTTTTCAATATTTAACTGCTATACAGTAAATGCCCCATTACTATGCGTATAAGGCAAAACGGTATATTTTATTGTGTATTGTAACAAAAAAATTATTTTCAAATTTTTTCTGAAAAAAAAACAACAACAACAGAAATTAAATGTAAAACAAAAATTTTGCTGCAAATTGAAAATGATGATCATTATTCATGTTTAAAAAAAAAAGAAAGTGAACTAAAAACTGCAAAAAAAATACTTCATTATTGAAAAAAGGAAATTATATAAAAAGAATTAATTAAACAATACAGAAAAAAAGACAAACTAAAGTATAAAATTAAATAAAAACTTAGTTACAAAATGTATTAATTAAAAAATAAAATAAAATAAAAAACAAACAGAAAATAAAGAAAAAGATAAAGAAACCAACAGAGAAACAAATTATATATTTAAACAAAAAAAAAAACAAAAATAATATTGATATTGCTTAGAGTTTATTATAAAAATAAAAACAAAAACAAAAACAAAAAACAAAAACAAAAATATATATACATATATATATATAAATATATATAACAATAAGTAATTATGTAATCGACACAAAAAAAAACAAATAAAAGCATACATAATAATTAAAAAAAATAATAATAATTATGTAAAAATAACAAAAAAAAAAACTATTATTTTTTACAATAAAAGAATACGTGGCAAATATAGTAAGTATTTAGTTATTGTAAGTATTTAGTTATTTTAACTCAAAGTTTTTTTTTTCCAGAAATCTGACAGTATGGTGTCCAAGGAGGCTTCAATATTGGCTTCTAATACTTCAAGGGGTTATTAGTTTGATGGCATAAATCAATGACATAACACGGCGCTATAAAAAAAAACTGACAGTATGGTGTCCAAGGAGGCTTCAATATTGGCTTCCAATACTTCAAGGGGCTTTTAATTTGACGGCATAAATCAATGACATAACACGGCGCCATAAAAAAAAACACTCGAACGAGAATCACTGGCTCCCTCAGTAACCATTTTTGAAAATGAAATTCTCACAAAATTCATTTTACAATAAATCGATTTTAAGGCACACTGTGTAGCAAGTTGCGTTGCCTTGTTACAACAATATGTGGTTAAAGTTTAGATGAATACCTTTTTGAAAACAATTGTTAACACTGTATTACTTGATGCCGCTCTACAGTCACCTTAACGGCAGCACATTGTTCATCAATTTTATTGCGTGTAACGGTAAGTACATAATGACTTGAGTATTGTTTTCGCTTCAAATATGGTAATTTTGCCGACCATTTCGTACATATAAACATATTTCTTTGCCATCTCAAATAATGATAGTTTGATTTTATTTCTTATATTCGCTGTGTATTATAGGCACGTAAGGCTATAAGTCTCATGTAAAATTATCCACGCAGTGGAAGGACAATTGACATAATGGACAAATAATCAAGATAATGGAGTCTACTTCAAGACTTCGCGGTATTAAAGCAAAATTCTCTTCTACACCCATTTTCCTATATCTTATTGATGGTTTTGAATCGAAAAAAATTAAATGATTGCGAATCAACAAATGCACAATTTATGTTGAGCGTAAAATGCTCTCTATGAACTTCGAAATCAGATTCAGTTTTTTTTAAGTAAAGCTTCGCAATTTAGAAGCATTATTCTGACGTTAAACGTCAACAGAATCTGGTATCCTCAGCTGTCAATGTAGATTCAAAATTTGTTTGAACACCTTTCATAATTGAAACTTAAAACTGGTCGATTTGCTTGGGTAATGAATGTCGTTCATATTATTAGAATACTCAACTGTTTTTTACTGTAATGACAAGTGGCAAGATCAGACCGGAAAAATATGGAGAATTTTTACAAACACTCATTAACATAAATTTATTTGCATGTACAAATTGCTTGCCATATTAAAATTTCTTTTTTTTTTTACATAGAACTCTTAGCCAAAATCATTGTCCATTAAACAGCGCTCACATTTTGAATGAAATCCTTTTATAAATACTTATCACTCTTTACATCGCCTGCAAATTTTTCTTGCAGACAAATTTTAAAAACGTATGCACGGAGAAACATTTTCTTTCTGACTACCTTTGATTTCAATTCAAAATTTAGATCAGCCTGTGATAGCCTACAATAAATCGCTAATCTTTGTTTTTCTTTTTGTGTTTGTTTTTGTAATGCCTATAAATCATTTATAAAAATTGAGGGAAAAAAATTTAATTAAACTTGAAATATCCATTAACTAATTATGGCTGCATGTAGTTAATAAAAGTCTCCATATCTATACAATATGTATGTGACACAAATACTCCTCTTAAATGTTATGTATTTGGAACATCAATCTCCATGTATGTTTTAGTGGAATGACTGACGCCAACGTCTATTAATGTTTTACTACAACCAAATGTAAACGTGTGTGCGTATGTATCTGTGTGTGAGTGTGTGTATTAAGTGATTTTATAAATCATTAATTATTATTAACATGATTAATTTAAATGCTATTTCAACAGTAGCTAATTACTCAATTTTGTTTAGTGGAAAAAGTAAAAACAAAAAAATTAAATTTTATTGTAAAAATTTCTTTAATTTTTAGCCATTAATTATGTTGTTTTTTTTTAATTTAAAAAACTTTTTCTGCTGTTTCTTCAATGTTTATGAATGAATGTATAAAAAATATATTACCTGTGAGAATGAATTTGTTAGACGTTAAGCTTTGAAAAAAAAAAATATTTGAAGGGGTTAAGGTTAAAGTTGACATTCTTATCTAAAATCGGACAACATATATAAATAATATATAATTACGATTTCCTTACCTTCAGTTTGTTATAAAACCAAACATAAATATTTATTAATTGTGCATTAATAAATAAATTAATATTTATGCATTTGTAACATTTTAATGTTGTACTGGTCTTACAGGTTCGAATTTATTTTGTTTATATTTTATAGTAACGAAATAAAATGCATTTTCATTTGTAAATACTTTTTTGAGCGTTGTAACTTGAAAATTAATGTAAAAATTTTAATATTTTGATGAAAGCTAGGTAGGTAGGCATTTTATGCCTACTGACATGCACCATATACCATTTATAATACCACCTTACTTTCTATAATTTCAACTTCCTTAACTTCTTCTATTCCACTTTTTTGATAGGAGTTATGTCTGGTAAAGTGTCATCCACAGAATATTAGGATCTAGAGCTTACGTGCTCCATCGTTTTGATGTCTTCACATACGCAGCATTCATCATTTTCCACTATGCCGACGGAATGTAGCGTGAGTACAATCATTAACATGCTTATTATTTAGTTTTTAAATACTCATTGTTCTTATTAGGATCCCTAAAGTATTTTTGTAATTCTACCTACCGTGTCTTTATTCTACAATAGTTGATATGACGTCTCCGCCTACTTTGCCAGCTTGGTCTGTAATGCACTAAAAGGCATTGGGTTATTCAAGCTTATGATATGTGATAGCCAAACAGTTCCCTGGCTGATGATAACTAGGTATCCATATAATGTCTGTTGTTCCGTACCAAAAGTAATTGTTTATCGCCTTTTTATACCCCAGAATTTTCTTTGATTACGCATTCCTAGATGTTATTGCCCTCATTGTCATTTGACAATCTGTACAAATAGGAATTAATTTTAACAACGTCTTTAAATAAATTAATAAATATGGAGAGAATCGTTAATATTCTCTTAGAATTACTGTTTAATAACCATTCTGTGACGTCGGTTTTGTCCCCCTTAAATGCAACTGGCAATACACTTACCGTGAATGGATGACATCATTGTAATATTGGCAACTTTTTACACATTTTTGATAAGATGTAAACCACCAATTGATGTCATGTGATCCATATTACTATGAATTTATTGCAAACATTATTCTAATATTTGAACGCTAATCTGAACAAATTTAATCTCTGGAGTATTTTCAATGGGTAACGTTTATTTGCACAAACCAAAAACAATTGCAACCTTGAAAGACCTAAATCGGCGTGAGAAGAAATTTACTCGATATCAGTTAACATTCATAAATTATAGACCTTTAGATACATACGTACATACATACATACATAAGTAGGAATAAATGTCTATCAATGAACATGTAAAATTTTTATTCAAAAGTCTATGACCAGTTTGAATTTAAAATAAAACAGAACCCTGATTATAATTTTCTTAGGAACAACAACAACAGTAATTATAAAGATCTGCAAGCCGAACAACATAAAGCATAACAAATGGCTTAAAAGATATCCAGGTACTGGAATATCATACACGTTTTTAACCCAAAATAGTGGATTAAAAAATTTGGGTTTGTATGTTTCAGACTCAAAAAAAAAAAATATTTTAAAGATACAAAAGAGAAATTAACAAATATTAGATAAGAAAATTGAAATAAAATAAATATTTTCAAATTAATTTAAATTAATGAGACTTTTTTTGGTTTCTTTTTATATTTTCTTTTCATTTTTATAAAATCTATTTATAAGCTCTAAGTATAAAGCTCCGTTTGCACTTTTAGCTTGAAAAAGAAAATAAATTACAAGTTTCATTAGCAATTTAAATTTTTTTTAATTGTATTTGCAAATTATAGCTTTGCTAGTGTAAATAACTTAATATTTGACAGAAAAATATTGTGACGTCTTAACAAAATTAATTCGAAATAAAGCAGAGAAAAAATAAAGAACTGGTTTCAGTTTTGACCTGGCAGATGTGTAAATCCAACGCAAAATTTAGAAAATAGTTGTTTTCTTTTTTGTTGTTGTTGTTATTTATAATAGTTTTACAATTAAAAAGTAAAACAACGTTTTGACCTTCACATCATAATTTTAACTTTTATTTATGATGACTTTAAGTGGGTGAAAAGACAATGTAGTGATTACAGTAATAATGTTAACAATCGATTAATTGATGTTTAATACAATCAAAATTTTGAATTTTTTTATCATTCACATAAAAAATGTTATGATTTTACGAAACAATTGAAATTAAACATTTATGTGACCTGTTGTAAGCATCACTTAAATGATAGACAAAACGAGTTATAATTATGAATTTATTTTTTTAATTAACAAAATAGTCCAAAAAAAAACTGGCCTATACTTTTTATATGTTGTTAATATTGTGGTAACACTTTTAAATAATTATTAAAAAAAATTTAAAATACCCTACACATTAAATTTTAAAACATATTTGATTTGTTAAAAAGTTCAATTACAAAAATAGTTTTCATCAAGCATAAATGAAACGGCATAGAGTTCGCAGACAATGCTCGATAATGCAAGTGTAATCATAGTGACATCCATTATCTTGGACAAACTACGTATGTATTTTGAAATCCTACACGAGAAACTGGTAGACTTACACCCGATTTACACGATGACTTTTGTAAAGTCGTTTTTTCTTAATTCTCTTTGGATGTAACTTCCAAAATCTCTGCGTTTATATGATGATTCTTTTTTTTTTGCATGACTTTTTCAAAATTTACTTTTTGTTTAATGATTTTCAATAAATTTATATGTACACACACACTCGATGGAAAATGAATATAAAAAAACGAAATTAGTTTAAAAAATAATTTAAAAATAGTCACTGAAAACAGAAATCATGTAAGCCGGCTGTTATAGTGGCCCTATGCCCAGGAGCCAATTGACAAGCTCGCGTTGCTTATCCAAGGCTCGCAAAATCTAATCGTTACATTATAGCAATAAAAAAAATACTGATGAACTTAGAAAACCATTCGAGCACCTTTACAGAAATTGCTGTCTACATTCAAGCTGTATGTTTACGAATCTTGGGTACACAGACTTACATGACCGCAAATAAAAATGCGATCACCACATTCCATTAGTAAATATCAGAAAATATAATATCATTTGCTTACGAGCAAATTTCAATGTTTCACTTGGCAGTTTTCTAGTATTTCAAAAGGAATTCTTATCATAAGAATGTAAACAAATTCATTCTCAACGTAACTTGTGTACGATGTTTGAATTCCGAGAATCTTCAAGTGGCCGCCACCGCCCACCCTCCATATACAATTTAATTTACTTATTCTTAAATAGTAATGAACTAAATGAGAATTATTTTTGAATTTCATTTGCGGACTTTTTTATTTGTCTGAACTAAGTCTGAATTAAGTATACAAACGATTGTAGCTGACGAACCTCACTCATACACTCTTGTTGATCGTAACATTTTTAATGAGATTCTATGTTAGTATTAGAATCCAGTATTGATATTAACAGAGCAATGTTATGTGTTTAACAGAATACACATGATCATATGCATATGATCATGGTAATTCTATTACACAAATATTAGAAATCGGTCGAGGGAATATATATATATATAGATCGGGTAAAACTATTACAATTCTTTAAAATAATTACTAAAACTCCAGAGAGAATGATGGATGGATGGCAAAAGATTGGAATGTGTTGGAAGCACTAAGCTATACGGGAATTGTGGTACAAGGGTTCCCTATTAGAGGTGTATCATAAATAGTTTTAGAGTTCGAAGCTAGCCTAGTAGGCGTTGTATTGGCTTATTAGACATAAGCCCGCAGTTTAACTTCTTCTCTGCAGATATCTGACAAAAACTCTGGGAGTAAATAAAATTGCCATGAAAAATATCTCAAAAACCTTCGTTAGGGGTCGACTGCAAACTGTAGATGCCGCCGCTCATGTATAAAAATTTACACATACAACATAATTGGTGTGAGAAACTAGATCGTAATCATGACTAAAGAGTTGTAATGACCAATTATGTTACCCAGGAGAGTTTTCATTACTACTACCATCTGCAGTAGGTTGATCAACGGAAGTCACCCTGCAACGGATGATGTCCAATTAGACCTTCGTTAACATTCCACTCAATTGTTTGTCGAATAGATAGAAGCAGATCGAAAGCAGTAATGAAATCCAGTAAATCTTTAATAGGAACAGATTCCTCCATATAGAGCCGTCTTCACAACCCTTACAGTAAACTTAATCTATCTTGTACAAAACTTTATGGGTATAGAGTGCCTAAGTAAAGCTACCGAAAAACGAAATGAAAGTGCAATTTGGATATGATATTCGTTTAGTTTTAAAATAGAAAATAAAAATGTAAAATCAGTGATGACACAGTCAGGAATTAATATGTATTTATGGACTTAAACATGATAAAGAGGGTCAACACTCACCAAAAAATATCAAAAAAAAAAAATAATCGTTAAATTCACATTTTTATTTTTATCGTTTTTTTTTTTTTAATTATGAAATATTATTCATTAGATAGGCTAGAGATGCAACAACATATACATACAAACACACACTTACACATTAAGAGATTAATTAATTAAACTTTTATTTCCAAACATAAATTTCATATCACAAATCGAATGGTTTTTAGCAATCGATAATTTCGATAAGAAAAAAAAAAAAAAACTTAGAAATCGAAATCCGAAATAGAAATGCAAAACAAGATAATAAAACGTAAAACAAAAAAAAGAGAAATATGATGAGAAGTATATGGATGGCACTGGTTAATTATAAGTGACCTAAGGTCCCCACTTAGCACTGTGTTGTTGCTGTTTTTATTTTAACTTAATGAACTCTGCACGGTATTAGTTGGTAATTTTTGATAGGGTTCAGGTTTTTTTTTTTTTTTTTTTGTAAAAAAAATTCGAAATTGATTTCGTTGTTGGATACTATGAATGATGCCTGGTTTTGTTTTCTTATAAAATGTAAGCGTTTCGATTGAAATGGTATCAGTCTCATTTCATTTGGACACAACAACTCATCAGGAGTTATCTTCTATTTTTTTTTAAACACAAACACACACAATAAGCAAGAAAATTCCTAAAATGAAGGTAAAACAGTCAAAAGAGGATATTTTTCCAAAAGAAAACATTTCAAGCAAACCATTTTACCGTTCTTTTTAGGTTTTCGTTTGTGTCCTAACAGTTTTGGTAGCATCATGCTCGGCCGGTTTTATTGGCTCTGGTGGTTTTGGAGGTTCATCAGCTGGCGGTAGTTCGTATTCCTCTGGTGGTGGCTACGGTTACGGCTCTGGTCATGGAGGTCAAGGCTCCGCTGGTGGTGTTGTCAAAACTATTAAAGTGATACATGGTGATGGCGGTTCAATTGGTGGTGGCGGTCATGGTGGCTTTGCCTCAGGCGGTGATCATGGTGGTTATGCTTCAGGCGGCGCTCAAGAACAAACCATTAGAGTTATTCACGAGCAGCAACAAGGTGGTGATTTTGGCCAAGGAGGTTTCGGTGGTCACAGTCATGGTGGTCAACAGGAGGTTAAAACCATTAAAGTTATTCATGAACATCAACAGGGCGGTCATGGTGGTCACGGTGGTCACGGTGGTCACGGTGGTCACGGTGGCTTCTCCGGTCACAGCCACGGTGGTGCTCAAGAAGTAAAGACCATCAAGGTTATTCACGAACAACAATCCGCTCCTGCTCTTGCTCCTGCTCCCTTACCTATCTATGGTGGTCCCGGAAATGCTGAAGAGGTTAAAACCATTAAGGTTATCCACGAACAACAGCAAGTTGCTGGCCCTGCTCCCGGACCTAGTTATGGTGGTAGTCAAGGTGGTGTTGAAGAAGTCAAAACCATTAAAGTCGTTCATGAACAACAACAAGCCGAACAATCTTATGGCGGTTATGGTAATGATGCTGCCCAAGAAGTTGTTAAAACCATTAAAGTTATTCATGAACAACAACAAGCTCCTGCTCCTGTGTCCAGTTATGGTCATGGCGGTCATGGCGGTCATGGCGGTTATGCTGCTGGCGGTGCTGGCCAAGAAGTCAAAACCATTAAAGTTATTCATGAACAAGCCGGTGCTGGTGCTGGTTACTCTGATGCTGGTGGTTATTCTGCTGGTGGTTATTCTGCTGGTGGTTATTCTGCTGGAGGTTATTCTGCTGGTGGTTATGCCGACGCTGGCGCAGCTGGTGGTGCCGGTTTTGATGATGCCTTCGAGACCCTTAAGTCTTTGAAGGTTATTGGTGCTTTAAATGTTAATGGTGGTGCTTCAGCTGGTGGTGCCTCTAGCTACAGTGCTGGTGCACCCTCAGGCGGTTGGCAATAAGTTGCTTACATTCATTCATGCCATAACTTCTCACAAAAATACTCACTGATGTATAGAAGATACTCATCTCAAGTACCTAACCATCTCATCATAGACATACGTTAGTGCAGTTGTCATCATTGTTGGAAGCATGATTTCGCCAAAAATCTGTTGTTATTAGTTTTTTAAGTAGTCTCTCTCTCTTAGTTATGTAAGTCTATAGTAGATGCCATTAGTGTTACATCAAATGAATCGATGTTAAACAAAAACAAAAACAAAAAAATACAAAAACACATCAACTACATAAAATAAATTTAGAAAAAAAATATACAAACAAAAACTTATTTTGTCTTTCTACTATGAACTCTAATCGTTGGTGAACTCTTAAACATCATCATAATGACACAGTAATTACTGGCACATGTAAATATATACGAGCCCTAAGTTACACTCAAAAAATTATAGCAGTTGGTAAACATGCAGCATATATTTTAGTAAACTGTAGACAACAAAACATGTTAAATTTAAAATTATTTTTTATGCTATGCAGATTGTAATTCGGTTGGGTATTTGCACTGGCTTTATATCATTTTGCTTAGTTTTTTATAGTCGTCCAAGGTTTAGAAATTTTCAGATTAACTGGCGTTAATTCCTAAATTGTTAGACGTTTAGTATATCCTAATAGCACAGTATCTGAAAGAGTTCAGTCTCTTGCTGTTCCTCATTGAATTATAGAACGTGTTATGTCTTCTCCTTTACGTTTTGTACTTGTCGAACTATTGGTTCAACATAGGGACGGCATTTTCAGGCCACCAAGACATTTTATTCTTACAGTCTATGTTGAAGTGACTTACATACTTAATTGGCCATTAGCAACCCGATTAACAGATTTCGGCCTACCTTAACACATCCTTCACCTCTGCTTCATGGTGGTAACACCAATCAATTTGGCTGACATCGGAAAGAAGCGTCTTCCTTTTTTCGAATGGATTGGCCGAGCCAGCGCAGTCGTTGGATGTTAATACGCAGTACAACGTCCATGCGTTATGGATCTCTGTTCGATCGGATACGGAAATCAAATACTCTTTCAAGGTAGCTGCATTATGTTAAAGTTGGTTTTCTATTATCCGATGCCCTAATACAGTGCATGGGTCCCACTAAACTATCAATTTTTTATTGCAAAAAACTTGACATTGTAATCTATTCTAACGCGGAGAAACATGTTCCTTCTTGATCTGAAATGTATTCTGAACTATACATACAGGTTTAGTTTTACATTGTAGCCGAGTTTTAGTCTTCTACTCCAAACAATGATGATGCTTATGCTTTTAACTAACCATTTTTCATGAGTGTATTTGCAAATCACATTTCTGAGGTTTTTACACATAACAACTCATCTCGTCGAATCTTTTTACCGATATAATCCATGACGCTAAAAGCTGTCAACTTCCGACTTGTATGCTCAACGAAACACAAACTTTAATTATTTTTCGTAAGTTTTGCGGTTATTCATTAAAACCACAGTTATTGTGTGAAAACACTTCCAGCATTTACACCCATTAAAATATTAAATAATATGCGTTAATAAAATAAAACATAATAATTCATCGTTCACTTGAATGCCACTATAAAATCAATGACAACTTAACAAACGCTGCTAGTAACACTTGCCGCATCCCAAGGATAGTGTCTTCATCTTCAGCAACTTATAAAACAGAAGATATGAAGGTCAGTGAAAATAAGTTAATAATTTTGCCAAGAAAAAAAAAAATTATTTACTTTCTGTATTTCTTTTTCTTAGATTTCCATATTCGTATTGCTGGTAATCATATTGGAATTCAGTTCAAATAGTATAGCCAGTCCACCTAAGGGTGGTATAGGCGATGGTTATATATACCCGGTTAAAAGCTCGCCTTCGAAACCCAAAAGCACAACAACGTATTATGCGAAACCATTACACCCGCCAGCAAGAAAACCTTCTCGTCCTGCTCCTAAAGCTAAAGTTTATAAAGTGATCATACAAAATCAACCGGCTGCACAATCTCACAAGCAAGAAGAAATTTTTAAAATTATTCGCTTAAATGGAGGTAGCGGTGGTGGTGGCGGAGGCGCTGGATCTGGGTCACATGGTAGTAAATCAGTGAAAATTTTAAAAATTATACATTTGAAGCAGCAACCAAATGGTGGTGGTCATGGTAGTGGTGGTCATGGTAGTGGTGGTCACGGTAGTGGTGGTCATGGTAGTGGTGGTCATGGTGGTGGAGGTCATGGCAGTGGCGGTTGGTCGAAATAGTTGTAAGTTATCACTGTGTTAATAACATTAATAAAATATAAAAAATGATTCACAACAAAAATATGTCTGAAGTTTGTGATCGTCTTATAAACTAGTATTCAATTGTAATGCTTCTAAGGTCAAATCTATCTTCAAGAAATTTATAATATTGGAAGACAAAGATAATGATCGCAGCACTGAATTTGTATTAAGAGTTGTATGAAAGCTTCGGCCTAATACGAGCTGTCCCTTACGCGGATTTCCCATTAGTTTATAACACGTTTAGTCTAAATACAACAAAAACAAATCTAAGCTAATTTGAAACGAAATGAGTCCATGTACGATTTAAACAGAAGTGATTGCACACGACGTATAGGAATTTATTTCAGAGAAAAATTTTCAAAAAATAAATTTTTTCTTGTGATTTCAATACAAAATTCCGATTAACAGGCCTAGTTGGACACTCTCAAGTATATCTGTTAAATAGGAAAGGCCTTAAGATTATACTGCATACAAGATCTTTTGAATTAGAACAACGCCACTAAACTAAGGCATTGAAAAAGATCCTGTTTGCCCAACCATTTAAAACACGAATACGATATGATGCGAACCTTCATGCTTCATATAATTGTGAACCTGAATGAATATATGCAAAATGTTGTAATATCGAATAGATTCAACTGTTTTCCCTCCGTCTCTTTATCCTTTATGCCATATTTATCCTCTTCTCCTTTTTCAAATTGCCTATCTCCTTTACTATCCTCTCTCTTTCTCTCTCTACTCTAATACGTATTACAATGGATCATTTTGACATCTTAACTTATCTTATTGTACAATTGGGACAAGTAGACGTCATAAACCTAATCTAACCTAACCTGATATCGAACGGACAATATATCTAATATGGCCAAGTCAACATTCTTATCTAGACCAAATCTGAATCAAACGAGACCCTGACACTACTGTCCATTACAACTTGTTCTATACCAAAGACTCTTAATATGGGAATGGCACTTGACTATGAATCTGTATTATAGAACACATAACCAAACTTTATATCTCTTTTCTCATAATACAGTGGTTTACCAAGCATTCAGCAGGCACATAAGCTGGGCGGGCTAATAACTTTACTTTCTAGGTCTGTTTTGAACTAAACGCATTATTTGGATACTTAGTCACCAAGCAATGGTCGGAAGTGAGCGGGCAATGGTCTACCTAACAAAACTAGAGAAGCACAGAAAAACACAAAATCTTTTGGGTTACAAGAGTAAGCCAAAATGTCACATACAACACAATGGAATAACGGCACAGTAAAAAAATTGTTTAGGCACTATTGTTTGCCGTGATTCTATTGAATCTAGATAAGCTTATGCAGTATAGTGTGCGTCCTCTATCTCTTAAGACATCGCAACGATAGAACAACTTCTATGTTAATACACAGCTTTCTTTATGCATGATGTACAGCACGTTCTTCATATGGTTTTACTAATAACGCATAAGGCAATCAGTTTGAAGGAACTACACTGGAGCGTGGAACAGTATAAGCATCGCCGTAATCTAGTAGGCAGTATGTTGACTTATTAGAGTCATGGCCGTGATTCAAACCCCAGCTCAACCTTCTACAAATCAAAATATAAAAAATATATCTTGGGCGTCCTTCTCTCAGCTCGCTTCTGGCTAAAACTCTGAGAGTAAATAAAATCATCTTAAACACATAAAAACAATTATTTTTTTTTATATAATTTACAAGAATTTATTTAAAACTTACTACTAACTAAATTAACAGTTCATATTACATACTAAATAACAGTAACAATGATGGTTTATGAACAGATACTAGACTAGATTAATCACATGTGACAAACATAACTTGTCACATAAGTGCTTAATTCCAACCGCCTGATACAGGAAGTGGAGGCAAGTAGCCACCATGTGGTGCTTCTTGGTGAATTACTTTAACGGTTTTAACTTCATGATGACCACCGAAACCGCCAGCAAAACCGCCATGACCATGACCACCATGAGCATAACCACCATGAGCGTGACCACCATCTTGATGGATTACTTTTACAGTTTTAACTTCTTGATGTCCATGATGATCAAGACCGCCAACGAAACCGCCATGATGATGGGAGTGACCACCTTCAGCATGGATAACCTTAACGGTTTTAACTTCTTGATGACCGCCATAGCCATGATCGTGACCACCAACGAAACCACCGTGAGCGTGACCAACATCTTCGTGAATTACTTTAACAGTTTTAACTTCTTGGTGACCACCAACATGACCATGATGTTCAATGTGACCGGTAGCGAAACCATGATCATGACCATGGTCGTGTCCGCCTTCCTGGTGGATAACTTTAATGGTTTTAACTTCTTCATGACCGCCATGAGCATGACCATGACCAATATGACCACCAACGAAACCACCATGAGCATGACCACCATCTTCGTGGATTACTTTAACGGTTTTAACTTCTTGATGACCACCATGAGCATGACCATGACCAATATGACCGCCAACGAAACCACCATGAGAATGGCCAACATCTTCGTGATGTACAACAAGGGTTTTAACTTCTTGATGACCACCATGAGCATGACCATGACCAATATGACCACCAGCGAAACCACCATGGGCGTGACCACCTTCTTCATGGATAACCTTTACGGTTTTAACTTCTTGATGACCACCATGGAAATGACCACCATGTTCAATATGACCACCCAAGCCATGACCTTCTTCATGAATTACTTTAACAGTTTTGACTTCTTCGTGACCACCATGGAAATGACCAAAGTGACCGTCGTGACCGCTGTGACCGCCATGACCTCCGTGACCTTCTTCATGGATGACCTTAACAGTCTTAACTTCTTGGTGACCACCACCATGACCATGATCAAAACCACCGGCAAAACCGCCATGAGCATGACCGCCATCTTCATGTTGTACAACAAGGGTTTGTACATCACTGACACCGCCATGAACTCCTTGGCCGTAACTATAACCGCCACCACCGCCTCCTACGTTACCGCCCAAAAAACCAGCAGAGCAAGTAGTTGCCATAATGGCCAAAACACAAATAAATGCCTGAAAATGTAAACAATAACTTGGTTATTTAGACAATCCATGTGAGATATTATAATCCAAAAGGCATTCAAATTGCCAGCGAGATATTTACCTTCATTGTTGGAAATTTTATGCTTAAGTTTGATTGAATCTCCAACAAAAGTGGATGTGATACTACTTTAGGGAAATGTAAGTAATGAACTGATACTGTTTCCAAAATTCACAATGATTTTTATACCAAAAGATTGTGATCGATTATGAGAGCATAAGCATCGTCAGCAGCAGCATAAACTTTGCTAATATCGAAATCAAAATCATGTTAATCTTCTTGTAAGAAACAAAAACAAAAACAAAATAAAGAAGCATTTCAATCATTGAAATGAATTGAAATCATTCGAATTCATTCATAAGTTACACAATTTTCAAAAAAAAACAAAAACAAAATTGGTTTCAATTGGATTTTTGAAATTCCCAAAATCTGAAATCTTTTCAAACTTTGTTGTACTTTATAATAAAAAAAATCAAAAAGAAAGAAAAAATATAATAAAAAAAAAGGGAACAACAACAAATATTAGTAACAATATATGGTATAAATGACACCAATAAATAGTACGACGAGCATACATAGATTTATTCCCCCCCGATTTAATTAATGCAAATTTTTTTAATACAAAAAAATCGTTAAATCGTTTAAAATACAAAAAAATATGCCACATTATCATAACAATGAATGCGTTAAAGATACTTTTGCTTTCAATAAAAATAATAATTTATTATAATATATTCGAACTTTTTATTTATGTTTTGCAAATTTTTTTAAAAAAATTTCAAAAATTTTTGTAAACTTTTTTGTATCATAATTTTAAAAGTTTAAAAAATTTTTTAAATATTTTATTATCATAAAATAAATACTAATAATATAAATAGAATAAAACTTTGTTTAAAATTATCTTCCAAAAAATTATTAGGTTTATAAGCCACAAAAGTCAAATACGAAATACTTTAAAACTGAATTGAGGATGTATGGATGCAACTGAGGCATTGTAGCTTTACAATATTTGATTATTTCTCAATATGCTTGAGTTGTAATTTAATTAGAAGAGTACATAGCTTAAGTGATCATGACAATTCTTTAGTCAGGATTACAACCTAGTTTCTCGCAACACTTATATTGTGTGTGGTTAATTTCATCCATGAATTTGTCCACTCCGGAAGACAGATTTTAGAAACCTTTTAATGGCAATTTTCATTTTACGCTTAGAAGGGTTTTGCCAGAAGACTGCTGAGAGAAAATCGTCGAATGAAATATTTTTTCGTTTATCCAAAATGCCTAAGCAGAGAGTTGCACCACAGTCTCTCGTCTAATAAACCAACCAACCTAGCTAGCTACTACACTACGATGACTTCAATAAGTCCATAACTTTTTCTAGTTTCTCGCTTCTAAACTGAAAGAACAATACTGTTTGAATCAGAATTTTTCTGTCAATTAACTCATTAGACTTTAGGCAAATTGGGCAGAAATCATTGAATTAGCTACGAGTGAATATTTTTTGTTTTTAACCCCGACTCGGCAGAAAGAGATTTTTCTCCAACGATAATGTCAAACAACATATAAACCTTACGACAACCTTATTTTTTTTAAAAGGGATAATCAAAATTGAAGAAATGTTGGACAAGATATACAAATTCCAGACTATGTTCCAAAATAAATCTTGCTTTTTTATCCAAAATTCTGTTTTTCATCCGAAGCTATATACTCTCTTAAAATACTACGTTGCGGTATAAAGGTGACTCAAGAACAGAACTTGTAATAGTAGGAAGCGAAAGCCTATGCCATCGAATTCAAATTAAATAGGAAGCACAAAACACAGTGCATAGTAATGCAATCTGACAACAAGGACGGCATTCGAGCACTCGGCTCTTATGAGATTAGGTCGAAGAAGTATAGGACTGTCTGCTGAAGCTGATTGGGCTAGGTAAACAAAATAAGGTTGCCCTATGCTGAATCCCATGTCATATGTGAATTCTTGGCAATAAGATAACATACAAGCTTGCAAGGAGGACAGCTTCTCTTCTGCGGAGTGAAAGCGTATGCTTAGAAAGGGACGCTTAATGAAAGGTAAGATTAAGAGAGAGAAAGACTTCTCAAACCAAGTGGGTTTAAGACAAACAATTTTTTTTCAGTAGTCATTGTAGTCTAGTAGGTTAGTATGTTAGATTATTAGACGTGAGACCAGGATTCAAACCCTAGGTCAGACATCTCCAACAAGATGAAATATGAAATAAGTTTCCTCGGCGACTTTCCTCTCAGCAGATTTCTAGCAAAAACTCTGAGAGTAAATAAATAATTGCCATGAAAAGTTTGTTAATAATATGTAGTTCGGTGACGATTTTAAACTATAGGTCCCACCACTCATGTATAAAAATTAACACACACAACATAAGTGGTGTGAGAAACTAGGTTGTAATCCTATCTGAATAATTATAATGCCCAATATGTATGTTCCGATAAAACTATTGTTGGGAATTTACAATAAGAAAGTCATGCATCAGACTATCAAGACTCAAGTTGATAATCGGTTTGCTAATAGAGCACCGTAGACTCAGTATACATTTATTAAGACACGTAGATTCTGTGAAGATGATGAATCATAAAAGCCCATGCTTGAAAACTGTGTGACATTAATACATCCCAGTAAAAAATAACTGGGTGCATAGCAAGTACTAGGCAGAGAATTGTTATCGCTGACTTCGTATAGCATACTGAAATTTGTCCGTAGTCCTAAGGCACTTCAACACGACAAGTAATAGTACAAAATAACATCCATCCATCTATCCATATCCCTGAGTGTTCCTCTATTCAACATCCACATCATCAAGCAAACTTGAATTTGATGCAAATCAATCCTTTACTTGACCAAGATCTCATAAGATAATAATTGAGTATAATTTAAAACCGACAGTACTGCTAATTTTGTTTCAAAGGAGCTTTTTCACATAACAAACTCGATAACTTAGAATATTTCTAGATATTCCCTATAGAATTATTCATTTTAAGAGATCTTAATTATGTGTTCTAACGGTACTCAGACACAAAGTCTTCATATTTTTCGACCAAATAGATTCGTCAACAAAACAGTTTTGGTTATAACGTATATGGGTCATTAGAGCTAGAGTTTGAGTTGACTTCAATGATTAAGATGTGAAGTAAAGGAAACAAATGAACGAAGAAAATAAAATATGAAGAAAGAATATTAAAGAATTAAAGTTATTAACTTTTAACATTAATACGTGGAAAAGAAACATTCATTAAAACGATAGAAAACAAAATAAAACAAAATAAATACAACAAACATACGTATATACATACATACATACATGGATATGTACGAGTATATGATCTTCCCCAAAAACTAACACAAACTGAATGCTTATGGTACTTATATGTCACAGCATTTGTATAATTATAGTAATAAAGTTAACAAAAATTAATACAGTGGTACGGAAGGCAATTTTTGTAAGAAGAAGGAATTTTTTATTTCCCTTTTTTTGCCTCCTCTTATGATATCTGCATTTTTTACTGATTGATTGATTAATTCGTGTACATACATACATACATACACAATTGGTCGTTACAACCTCTCAGTCAGGATTGTAACCTAGTTTCACACACCGCTCATGTATCACTTGGTCCTACAGTTTAAATTCGACGCCGAACGAAAGATATTTTTTTTGGGAAACTTTTCATGGCAATTTTATTTCCTCTCAGAGTTTTTACCAGAAATATGCTGAAAGGATGTCGCCGAAGAAACTTATTTCATATTTCGTTTTGCTGGAAATGTTTGACCTGGGGGTTTGAACCATGACATTAGAGGTCTAAAAAGCCAACACAGCCGACTAGACTATGGCGACTTTTTTATTGCTGTCATACCACTGTACCTGATGTGCCTGGTGTGTCTGGCGCATCAGCGGTACTTACAGGTGATGAAAGGTGTGTTAAAAAGTAAAAGACCATTAAATAGTGAATTATTCTCGCTAAGTGAACCATACATGAATAAGTTCTATTGTGTTAAATAACATGAAAAATTAAAGTTTTTAAATAATCTTTAGCATAATGATCACGGTAGCAGTGTGGCCAACGAAAAAAAAAAACCCATCACGTATAGAAGGAAAACATAAAAATCAACAATAGAAACAAAATAATAATAATTGGGTCAACAGAGCATGTAAGCTAATAAGTATCATTACAAAAGTTATTATGATTTGCGCCAACCAAGTCTCTCACATGAGTTATGTGACCGTTACAATTAGTTGATCTTCATACCTGTAAGTGTAAAGAACAGTTTAACAGAATTAATAAACTCAGGAAACAAGTATTACAATGAGCATACTATGGCTGTTACTAATATTCCAAGCATTAAACTCTATTGCTATCACATACTCATCCATTGTACGCATTTATACTCAAGGAGTTTCACCTTTCGAAACCGATGTCCTCTTGCCGTATTCAATTATACAGAAACTGTATCAACAACAAATGGCTGGAGGTAATCCAAAAACAAAAATTCTTGCTGTATTTCGGCCGCGTAATAAAATTGTTAAAAAATATCGTCAAAGTCGTATTTTATCGAACACAAGAAATTCCCTGAAGGGTCAATTACATTTTCAAAGAAATCGTTTTGATGCAAGAGATTTTAAACTTTACGATAATGATGGCGATCAATTGTTAAGTTTAAAGTATCCTGATAGTATGGCAACTCAATCGATACGACCTTTTATTGTAAATACAACATCAGCTTATGTAAACGAAGGACCTAATAATGGATATCGAAATTATAGAGAAGACAATTTACGTTCACCAAAAAAACTTGTACAACATGTATGGATTAATTTATAGTAATTGTAATCGATATTATTTAAGATTTTAAAATAAATAATATTATAAGAATGTAAAATATATTTTTGAGTACGATGGTGGTGGTGTTTTTTAAAGTTAAAGAGATTTACATGGCATTTACTATGGCATCCATTTTAACCAAGTTAAAGGCGACCATATTTTATTTATTTTCTAAGCTCTTTTGGTTTTTCTCCAATCCTGGAAGCTAATTATTTCAATTTTCTATAAGCTAAGAGAGCCAAGACCAGCGTATCTGTCTCAGTTGTCAATAACGGCGTTGTTGTTGATTTTACCATCTCTTTGGTTTCATAGATGTTTACATTGACAAGCGTTGATATAATGAGACTGACGGGAAGCAAATTACAAAATGATGAATACAAATAGAAGCCAGGGTATAATATGAACAAATTGTCATAAATTAACAAAAAAAAAATCTCAACTGAAACAAACTGAAAATATTTAACAAACCAAGTCGACTCAATTTTATTTAATTGACTCTGTATACATTAATATGATAGTGATTTCCCTCGAAAAGGCGCTTCCTGACCTTTTCTGATGGCAGATGACAGAACTAAGATTTGAACTCGAAGTTTTCGGGTAGTAAACCAACGAACTGTACACTAGACGTCTTCGAACAGCTTAAAAATATTCCTATCGGAAAAATGCCAAGATCAAACAGTGTTGCTCTTGAGAACACTATGCCAGGTTCCTTCTTACTACACCCATCCAACCATCCAAAACGTTTTACGGGAGGTACATTGCTTCTAGGCAACGACGAAAGGCAGGCTTAGTTAAAGAAAACTTGAATAGGGAACTGAAACAAATAAGGAGGGAGAGAGATGGAAGGCTAAACATGTCATAATTTGTAACTACTATTATTTTTACTTAGTGTTGCCTATTTACAGCAATAAAAGCGGAATTACGAATCTGAAATGGTTCATTTTACGATCATATTATTTTAAATTCACTTTAACTGTTATTGGAAAACCTTTTAGTTTCAGTTTTTACAAATTATTTCACAAATATCGTGCGATTTCACCTCGTCGAAGTTTTTCTTGTGGAGTTTTATTAAATCGCCAGAGTATGCGAATATGACGCAAACCACAGATATTTAAAGCCAACATAACCTCAAATTAAAAACTGATTTATGCTACTGAGTCATGAAAAATTTGGTATTTTTAAAGCGGATATTTGAACGATGTTATATTTCACATATTATGCCATCAATAGGTATTTCAAACGTATACAAAATGTCAATGATATCTCACACAATTTGTTTTATAAAGTTTTATTATGCTAGAGTAGAATAACAGGCTCTATATTAAATTTTAACACACATTGCCAGAAAGATTTTATAATTCTTTAATATTCAGATTTCAAATAAAAGGAACACTTTATTTCTTT